>LT727948.1:0-47272 GCA_900157175.1 Oithona nana
TATATAGTAATGTACTATCACACTAGTCTACATATGTTTGTCAGATTCTCATTTCATGAAACTATTTGCTTCATAATTGATTTTTGAATTTTTCCGGATTCCGGAACAACATTGCAAGCGAAGAGTGTAACAGCGTTTCATTTCACACTAAGTATGCTTCTATCTTTATTATTTTTGATATGACGGTAGACACATGTAGATGATCTTGTAAAGATTACACAACAATTTGATTTGATATCATAATATCTTTTTTTTTCGATTTTTCTTTTTTTTTCTTGAAGGAAAAAGACAGATAATTTTTTCAGTATATAGAACTGTACCTTGTATTTGTGTTACAAAGCCGAGAAAAAAATATGAAACATAAGGAGACATAAAATGTATAAAAAATGCTTACTAAAATACAAGGCAGAAAAAATAGGGGAAAAACAAGAATAAAAGCACAACAATAAACAAACAAACAAACAAACAAAAAAACTAAGAAGAAAAAAAAAGTGTTGGAGGAGGTTTGGTTGTATATAAAGAAAAAATAAAAGTGTATAAAAAAGGGATTGGCGAAAATACTGTGCTGTACATTTTTCACTACGACTTTTTTAGTGGAGGAGAAAGAGAATAATATATTTTTTTTGTGTGTATATTCTTTTGCAATAAACATTCAAAAGATTAATTTTTTTGCAAGCTGCTTTCATTAACTTTTGTGCTGACGGAAAAAAGATGTTGTCATTATCATTGTAAATTTTTCCTTCCCTTCTTTATCTACTGAAAAAAATGATTTAAAAATAGTATGATCCAAGCACCTCTCAGAATCAAAGTAATAAGTTTGATCCCATCTATTGCACGAGGCAAAGTATTTCTTCATAAAAAATTCTTGATTCTTCGTTGTTCACAACAATTTCATCTTGCATTGCAATTACACTCAGAAAGGGGGAGCAGAAAAAAGCAGAAAAGTTTTTTTTTTTTTCAAAAAAAAATTGATTTTTTGATTTTTTGCTTTTTAGCTTCGAGGGGAGGAGGAAAAAGTGTTCGATCAGTATCACAGGAATTCACATAATGTTTCGTCCATAATCTCTCTCTCATTCTCAGATTCAACAATCAACCTTGTAATAATAGAATAATGAATTTCGCAGATTTTTTTTAGTGTAGTAGTAGACATCATAGTGTTGTAGTTGTTGTTGCTCTAAATGCAGTTTTTCTTCTTCTTCTTTCACAACTGTTTTTCTTCTTTTATTTTTAAATGATCTGTTGCATTACCACCGCGATAAAGAGGGCGAACAAAGTGAAGCCCACGACCAGGACGAACGCCCACTGCTTGTCAGACCAGCCATTGTCACGCTAAAAATCAAAGAGAAATAGAAAACCATGAACCTTCATTTCAAAAGAACATATTTTTTAAAAGTTTTACAACATTTCGAGCAAAGCGAGAAACGTAAAAAGGGTAAAATTTCATTGATAGTCAAAAGAGAATTCTTACTCTCGTTAAGACTCCGGTTCCGGATGAAGTTATTCGTTTGGAAGTCACAACTGCTCCTCCGCTACCAGCATTGGCTCCCTCATTAGTCAAGGTGGTAAAAATGGCCGGTGGCGAAAAAGGTCCATTGAGTTCTAACTGCTGTCCAGAAACTGGGGGGATTCGCACTCCACAAACGCGAATGGTGTATTCGGTCCTAGGCTCTAGTCCTCCAGCACGAAATTGGATGTCGGATCCAGAGTAAATCTGAGACAAAAAGGTAAAAATGCATTTATTGACTTTGAAAGGATTCTATCTCTCTCCTACTACCTCACAGTGTTTGAAAATTGTCAAAATTGGCCAAAATTACACTTTCAGATTTTGTCCTATCAATCGATGACATTGAACCTCTTTTTATGCAGAGAAAACAATGCTGAGTATGTACACTTGAAAATCTTTCATAAGGTCAATTTTAATGCTCAGCATTGACTTTACTGCACAAAAAAGTCACAATTCATCTATCAAGAGGCAAAAAAATATACATACTCGCAATGTATGTAAATGTAAAGTAAGACTCTTTTGGAAGTGATTTTCAAAGACTGTGTCCTAGATAGCTTCTACGTTCCTAAGGATAACTCTGATGCCACTCTCTGTGTGCCAACTTTCCTACCAGAGGAGTTGCAGTTTTGCAGCAGCTCCTCGCAGCAGAGATTGTTTTAGTTTTGATAAATGCACAGCAGCAGCAAAAGCAGCAGCAGACACAGAAACAGCAGCATCAAAAGAGGAGAGAAAAGGAAAAGGATTTCAATTCAAATACTCTTACAGTTTTGGTCTCATTTTTTTTCGGTTTTGTCAACTGGACTCTGTATTGGAGGTCGCCTTGTCCTGGGATTTGTTTCAAGGGGGACCACTCCACCAAGCATCCATCTTCAGTAATGTTACTGACTTTGGGAGCAGCTAAAAAGAAGTGCATTTTTAGAAGAAGAAGATGATGATGATGCAAAGAATGCATTTATTTTGTCCTCTGCTCGACTCTCCCTTTAGTAAAATGTGGTTTGCTTTCTAAAATGCAAAGTATGATAGAAACGTATCGGTTCATAATACTTTTGTGAAAAAATAAAATTATGAATAATCGAGCCAAAAATGGCAAAAATTATATCTTTTTTTAGCAAATTCGAATTTTTTTCCTTTCAAAATAATCAAATACATGCGTCTAAAATGGCTAGAATTGCTCTTAAATTGTGTCCATTTTTTTTGCAAAAAGGTGAGTGCTACACGGTTATAAGGTATTTGAAATTACCTTTAACAGGATGAGGATGGGCATAAGCTGTTCGAAATTCATAAACTTGCGAATAAGGTCCATGGCCTGCTGCATTGGAGGCACACATCCTGAAGCGATAAACTCGATTCTCCAGTAATTTGGAAACCTTGTGGGACACACTAGGGCCGGTGTAGACCACTTGGAACCTAAAATGAATAAAGTTTGTCACATATGTGATGTCAAAGATAGAGATGATACTGTAGTCTTACTGGTTTCGTGAATTTTCCATCTCTAAAGTATATTGGCAAGGCTCTGACAGAGATGTCAAGGGGTTGTTGCTTGACGACTTGGTGTCCCCCCACTTCAACTTGAGGGAGTTGTGATTAGCATTGACACACTCGCAACGGGGTGGCGCCGGGGGCAGGGGGCGGGTGGAGAGGCGTGCCGTACTGCTAAACGGACCCGGACCTACCCCATTGACTGCCTGCACTCGGATTGAATAAATGTTGTCAGGCCTGAAAAGAAGGACAGTAAAATTAATATAACTTGCTTAGGCCTCCGGCACCTAAAACGAGGCTTCCGACGGACGCTCGATTCGCTCGCGTTTTTGTAGATTCTTACTTGAGGGATTGTACGTGGGAATAGGTTTCTGGTCCTTGGGTAGAAATGACTGAAGAGCCACCAATATCCACATTGTAGTGCGTGATATGGTCACCATTAGATTGAGGTCGCGTCCAGGCCAAGGTAAGCGAAGCTGCCGTCGAATCTTTCAGATGTACACCACTGACGGCAGCGGGGGCTGAAGGGGGTGTGGTGGCCTCGCTTAAGTCAGACCAATCTGAGGCTCCGGCACTGTTGACCGCGCATACCCGAAATTGGTAGGTAGTGGCAGGCTCCAAGCTCCTGAAAGTGAAAAAAAGTGGCCGTGAATTGAGTTTGGTAAGGCTTGCAAAAGAAGGATAAGGCTCTATGGCCTTTGTCATTTAAGGCCTTTCTTATTTGTTATGCTATATAGAGGAGCAGTACCTTGCTTCAAAAGATCGACTGGGTCCTGTGTAAATATTGGTGAATAGAAGCTCCTTGGGCAGCACATCATCGTCGTCCTGAAGGTCGTCCAGGACATCATGATCTTCTTCCTGCTCTACTGGCAAATCCACAGGTTTGACTTTTCTTGAAGACTTGAATTCTTGAACACGAGGCTCATAACAATCCGAGTCGGAATTGTCCTCGGAATTCCCATTGCCGCGGAAAGATTTGCGCTTACGCTTGACCACCTTTTTTCTTTCCGGAACTTCCATCTCTTCTTCAGAGTCCAGAGATTCTTGGTTTTCCTCGGCTTCATCTTCGTCTTCGTCCAAGTCCTCGTCTTCGTCCAAGTCATCAGCATCAATGCTTGAACTGGTGCTTGAGGATTCCAAACTTTCGGATCTGGATCGCAATGAAGGGAGAGGTGAAAGACACTTTCTTGAAGAGATGATGGCTAACTGCAAGCGGTACTCCGTCACCATGGCCCCGTTGAAGGAGGGCTCATTCCACTCCAGCAAGGCGGTGGTGGGGGAGCGGCACGTAACGTGAGGTACCACAGGGGAGTCGGGTGCTCCGGCCCCACTAACCACTTCCAAGCTCTCGGACCAAGGACCCGGACCCACACGGTTGAAGGCTCGCACCTGGAACAGGTAGGGTCGGCCGGGTAAGAGTGAGGCCACAACACATTCAGTCTCGCGACCTCGATACACGGCTCGGGTTTTGTTGTCAAGGCTGGTCATGTCGATTTCGAACTCGGTGACAGGGGACCCTCCGTCCAACTCGGGCCAGCCCCACTTCAAATGCAGTGAATTGGCTTTGGGTTTGCCATGAGGTCGGGGAGGTGCGCATTGACCAGGGACCACGGGCTCGGTACAAATATGGCAGACTTCCGAGTGATCAGAAACACCACCTTTGGAAGTACAGGCCACACGGACTTTGAACTGTGTGCCGGGAGGCAGGTTGTCACAAAGATACTCCATACCAGATCCTTGGTATACGGTTTGCCAGCCAGTGTTGCCTCCGTCGATTTCCAGGATGTAATTTTCGACAGGAGAACCTCCGTCATCTGAGGGTGGGTCCCAGCGAACCTTGAAGGACGTCGGATGCAATCGGCCTTTGGAGGCGGGTCTCAAGGGTGGTCCCGGTATGTCTGGTAAGGTCTTGTATGACACCTCATCTGACCAAGGACTTCTGCCCTCCTCATTTTGAGCCTGCAACCGGAATTTGTAGGCCGCATTTCTTCGTAGACCGGTACTGATGTGACTGGTCTCGGGACCATTGTAAATGGGCAGGAAACCGTGACCACTGATTTGATCATCCATATGCAGGACAAACTCAGAGTCGGTGAATCTTTTAGACCACACCAAATGAAGAGAGGACTTGGTGGCCTCACGAAGGCCAGGTTCGCAGGGTTTTGGCGGGGCCGTGCCCTGCGTTTGAAAGGCTACGATTTCCGAGGGTCGCGAACGCCCCAACTCCGACTCGGCAATGAGCCTAAAGCGGTAGGTGGTGGAACTCTGCAGTTTGGTCATGTTGAAATTTTTGGAGCGGCCTCGAAAGACCTCCGCAAAGTGAGCCTTGTCTTCAGGGTTATGATGGTATCCATAGGTGGGCTGTAGCCGGCCTTCGTCCGACTCAAGGATGTAGTGTTGGATGTGCGCCCCGTTATCATTGGGTGCATTCCACCTGAGGCTGAGGGTGGTCTTGTTCCGACTGACCAGCTTGGGTGGTGCACATTTGTCAGGTTCACAACATTTGGTAAAGAATGACACAGTGTCGGAGGCACCCCCGCGTTGCCCGGTGTCGGTCATGGCATGAATTCGGATGTGGTACTCCGTATTCGGTCTCAAATCCGTCAGCCGGCATTCGATGGATCCGGTCTTGAAAATGGTACGATATTTGCCATCTTTGCCCTTGTCGGACAAGCAAACTTCGTACCTAAAGTCCCCATCAGTAATATGGTCTAAGGGTTCAAATTTACCAGAACCTCCCCCGGTATTCTCGCTACTGGTACCAACACAGTCCCCTCGGATCGGTGGGCCCCACTTCAGAAGGGCACTTCGGCCCTCTATTTCAGTCACCTGCAAGCCAAGAAAAAGAAGGGTTAGAAGACATTTGGAGTAGTCATCAACTTTTTGGCAAGCCCATCAGAAGACTTGATGGTTTAGAAAGTCCTCTGCTCCCTAGAAGTATAGCTTGGCTTTCACTTCTACTCCTTGCAACTGTCATCAAAAAGTTCCCTGCTTCTTCTTCTCCTCTTCACACGTCAACGGTTGTTCACTTTCAAAGGACCGAAAAATGCCACTTTGAAACTCAAGGCGAAGGAAGAAGAAGAAGACTGACAAGCAGCAGCGCAAGTTGCTTTCACTTTTTCTTCACTACTTTTCAATATTGTTTACCTTGGGAGTGCGAATAAGGGAGAGCAATTCGACTAGCAATTGTTGCATTTCCTCGTCCTCTTCATGTCCCACCCCGGATTCTTCAGAGTCGTCTTGGTGACTGCGGGGCGTCTTGACGCGGCTGTGACCCGGCATATTAGCGGTCACATTGCCGGGCGAGTTTAAGTTCGGTCCACCACTACTGCTGCTGTTGCTACTACCAATTCCACTGGAGCCACTTCCTGAGCTAGGACTCCGGAAACTCGTGCTCTCTAAAAAACAGAAGCAAAAAACAGGGTTCAAATCCATTTAATTTCCATATCCAACACAGATTTAGAGTAGTAGTAGAAGGGTAATATCCTTTTGAAGAATCTGTCTCAAACGTGAGGAAATTACCTATGCTAGCTTCTAAAACAGAAGGTTTGCTTCGCATTTTGGTAAAACGGATTTTGGAATAACGCATTTCGCCTACTTCAAATAAATCAGCTGATTTATTGTGAGAAGAACAGGTGTGTTTGTGAAATGAATAAATATAAGATAAGAAACAGACAGACAGAGTCCTACATACTTCTTCTTTTTGTAAAGAGTACTTTAAAAAGGATCCAAACTGAGCGGAAATGACAAATAAAGTCTTGAGGAAGGAAGGAACATTGAAGGTTGGTTGGCAGCAAAGAAGCATCTTTAAATGGGCCATGAAGAAATCAGTAGTAGAGAGTATTTTGCTTTTCACATTACACTTCTAAACCTTACCCAGAAGGGCAAATACGTGTAAACTGTATTTCACGCGGACAGAGACTAACATGCATAGCCGTAAGAGTTTGGAGGTGTGGTGAGCTGAATAATAGATGAGAAATTGGTGTGAGCCATAATTAATCATGGTCTCAGCAACTGTACTCAGTTGGGTTTTATTTATTCTATCCCTCAGAACCATCTACTCAGAACTCCCTATTCTAGATCTAGTTCAGCTCAAAAGACAGAATTATATTAATGGTGATCTTCCGATTTAGAAAGTCATGCAACTGTTTTCTAATGTAATCAATTTAAAAAGTAGAGTAGCCGTATTCATCCATCAAATACTGGCATGCTATTGTTTTCAAAGTAATTGTTTTAGCGAGGATAGACAGAATACAGCAGCAAGTACATGCAGAAGCACAGATAAGGAAAAAGGTTTACTTAGGAAGCTGGTACCTTGGGGCCCACGGTATTTGCCATGAGGCGACCTAGCCCGCATACTAGCAAAATTGGAGTGGGCGTGTTTATTAGAGGAGGAGCTAGGTGAAGTTATAAGACCGGAGGCCGGATGACAGACAGACGTCATATGGGGTGACAAAAACGAGTTGCTTGTCTTACTGTTAACCTGGTTCGAACCCCGATAAGAACCGTAACCTTTAGGATTAGTCATAAAGTGAAAAAGAAAGTTAGTCAAAGCCGAACCAAAACCAGTGATGGTTGAAGGGTATCATCATAGTACGCTAGAAAGACAGAAGAAAGCTTGCTTACCTTTACCCCTATTTTTTGCTGGTGAGGTTGGGGGCGTGGCCATGGGCTGCCTAGAATTACCCCGCATCCGCCCAAATTTAGAGCGGCCTGCGTAACCCGAAGCCACAAAGCTGCCTCCGCCACTCCCACTGGAAGGCGTAGGAGAGGGGCCATGAGAGGAAGGGGTCGGCGTCACCGCCCCTCCCGCCCCTAAAATGGCGGCTCCGGGGGGCGGCGGTCCGTATTGGGCATTAGGGAAAGGTTGCCGTGGAGGTGCTCCTGCACACACTGTGGTTGGTGTGGCAAAAGGCGTGGCTCCTGAGGCGGTGACCACCACCGCCCCTCCAGGGGCGGCTACTCCCGAGGGCATTCCCGAGGACTGTAAAGGGAAAATGAATCATCAATACCAAGCCAGGTTTCATCGTATACAAAGCTGAGTACATAATAGTACAAATATCTCGTTATTTGCCGAGGAGCAGGAGAACTGAGTAGAAGAAGGTTCTTTTTAAAATCCCTTGAGGACTTGCTTGTTAGTGCCTAATGATTGTGAGTGCGGTTCTGCGTTGAGGGCGGAGGGAAGCTTCTACTAAGCCAGAAAGGTGAGAAGCTTTCCAACATAGAGAGAGAAAAATGTTTGAGGAACGCAAACATTGTACACTATGTGTACATTGTACGAGTGGTTATATGGCAAGCATACAACATACACACATGGGCTAGCCATATTATGAGTATAGTCTGAGGGCTGAAGCAGCAAAACTTCCAAAGTCATGCACTAATGGGAAAATTACTTCCAGCTTCAGCAGCAAAACTTTTACCTTCTAGACCAAACTTTGGGAGTCTCTTAAGAATCACTTAATCCGACAGCAGCAGGAGCGCAGCCTCGGCAGCCTCTGAGGCTAGGCTGCTGTCTTTATCCAGGTATACTACTCTCTGACAGCAATTACTATCTGCCGCTACCGCGTGACAGCTAAATTAAACCTACTTACCTATTTTTAAAACATGCCATCTAGACTCTAGAGACATGCTGGTTGTTTTAACACTGAATATCGTAGAAAGCTCCTTCAAGTAAATGGGCACTTGTCATCTGGCTAATCCTAATATTAATTCTTATTGATTCTACGTCTACTATGTGTACACACGATAGTCATATGTGTCTGTTCTTATCAGTCATTTATGGTTGTTGAGAGATAAAAGCCGAGGAGCCAGCAGCCGTAGACCTAGTCTTTGCAGCGCGCGCGGCAGCCTAATTTACGACCCCATCATTTCTCATACTGTCACAATACATAATGGCTCTCGCTTCGGCTTCGTAAGTGAGGGCTTCGCTCGCTCGTATAAAGAAGGAGAGAAAGCGACAAACAAGGCTACTGCTATCCAATCGGAAAGCAAGTCACCTTTCCTATACCCCCAACCCCATTTTCTAAAATGACAATAGGTTTTCCTGACCTCAGTCTTCACAGCGTATGAAAATAACCCAAAATTGAGGCTGAAAAGAACCTAGGGGACACCTCCTTACTTCCTCGGTATATTTCCGTAGTGATGACAGAGCATTTGCATTTATGAGGAATGAGTGCATTTGACCATTGATATATTGAGATCTAGCTGCTTTTGATGCTTATACATAGTAGTACTTCCTAGGAATGAAGTTATAAGAAGGAAGAGCTAGGGGAACAAGTAGTCGAGCAAGAAAATCAGCTCTGTCAGCATCCGCTGACAGTGCACCATTACTATTATCATCGCTGCTCCAGCCTAGATGCCGCTGCTTCTTCTTCCACATATAAAAGTATGTTCAATATGCAGAATGGACAATTTTCATCTCTCTCTTCCTTCCTTCTTTGGGGGAAGAATAGATGACGGTCTTTATCTGGAGACAGAACTAAGAACGCCTTCTAAAAGAGATACGACACGATTCTGATTTTTATCTCACAAAAAAGAGAGCAAAATGTGGAAAAGCTGATGGAAAATCTGATCTTTTTTCAAACTTTAATGCTAGATAAAGCATGAAAGAACAGCATTCATTTTTGGATCAATAATTCAATTTTGTGGTTGCTTTCCAAAGTTGTCACTGTACTGAGCCAAATATCAGCTGAGTTGGTAAAAGTTGAGAATGCATGCAAGTGTTCATTGAAAGCAACAGCTTTCTGTGTTCTTGCTGTTGCTGCTGCTAGCTTCGGTGGTGTAGCTTCAGTAGGGGGGCTTCAGAGGAAACCAAAACAAAGAGCTGAAAAGTTTTATCTCGACAAGCCAAGACTTTCTCGCAAGCGCCGCACTGAAGCCATGCAGTAAAGGCTTCAAGCCTTTCGAACTTATAGAGAGCAACAAAGTAACCATAGCCATATGCGAAAACCTTTGTTCGATAGAAAGCAGGGATTTACCCCTGATTATTAGGACAATATTTACCCCCTTTGATTGGGACACAAAAATTTCAATTTGCCCGCCGCCGCTTACATAGTCATTAAAGAAAGTCTTTGTTTGATATACAAATTGAATTTTCTATTGGGCTTCGCGGGCGTGAAAAGAACCCTTGGGGCGTAATTAAGGCCATCCTTTTTCTTTTCCTATACCAATTTTCCTTTGAAGAAAGCCTTTATACCCGACTAGTCTTAGTCGACTACGACGAACGAAGAAGGCAGCAGGAGCGAACCTCGAAGACGATGGAAGAACTAGAGCTTGCAGCCAAGGCAGCAGCTTCTAGAGAGCCAAGCTTGCAGTAAAGCTAGCCTAGCTGCCGCTTCTAGAAAGACCAGGAGGCAGGCAGACAGCAGCATGCAGCAGCAGTAGCAACGAGGCGAACGAAGGCTCTTCGTCCTTTTTTAAAGGGGGTCTGACTGGCAAGGAGTTGGCGAGAAGTTGTAAAAAAGAGCGAGAAGAGAAGAGTTCCTATAACGAGGTATCTTGTCAACTGCCAGGTCTTTACCACAAAAGCTAGACGACGCTGCTGTCGTCCAATTCCATGTTGTAAAAGCCAAAAAAAAAAAATGTTTAAATGCATATCGGTTTTTTAGGGAATATCAATTAAGGAAAAAGTTCAGCAAATTTATGATAGCCTTTGATCTTATCAGTAGGCTCGCAATCTGTCAACTTAACCGACTCTGCGAGGACGAAAAATTGAAAAATCAAGAGTTCGCTACGCTCACTAAACGTAGATCTGGTGCATATGATTTTTTTAGGAATATCAATTACCGAAAAAGGCCATCAACTTTATGATATAGCCTTTGATCTTATCAGTAGATTGCCAGGTCTGCCTAGATAGTCTGTTTGGAAAGAAAGCTTCGAGCATAAACTTTCAGGCACAACACCTCAAAAAAGTGGTAGTAGTGAAAATCAATAGCTTAAGGGCAAGTATAGAGCAGAGTATTTTCGCCTCCTTTCACCTTACTACCTTTTCTAGAGAGAGAGAGAGAGAAAAAAAAAACATCTAGAAAGCTAGTTCATACCATCATTAAAAATCTAACATTCATGAGGATCCTTGAATATTTCATTATTGCTAGACAGTACACAACTCTACCTGGTGCTGTCACCTAAAGGTAATTACTTCCAAATGTTGTGTGACTAAAGACATAATTAACGTGTGTGTAGTAGTGTGCCATGCCAACTCTGCTTAAGCCAATGCTTGTCATCGAACCACTACACAGAAGTATTGGCCAAACAACTCGACGACGTAATTTCCTTACATAATGAGGAAGGAATTTATCATAATCATTAGTAATTACAGTATGGGGCGGGATGAATATTTTCCCTCTAGCGGCAAAAATACAAAGCTAAACGTAGAAGGTTTTGAGATTGGAAAGAAAGTCTTTTGAAGAAATTGAATTTTGTGGATTCTGGCTTGATCCAAATTCAATTCTTTTGGTTGTGTAATCAAAAGAATTGCAGTAAGCCAAGTTGTTGCCAAAGTCGCGTGACATGGCGAATCTCGCACGCGCTGCCGTATCGAATTACGAATGCTCTTTGCTATGTATGTCACTTGTTGTATTACAAGCATAAGGTAAGTATACTATATCGAGTGTCACCGCAAATGGCATGACCTTTATTCAAAGGACATATTTGAGGCTCAGTAGAAGAAAGATAGTAGAGCAGAATCGCTCGCGCTTCGCGCGCGATCCACGAACTGCAGAGGAGAGGAACGTGATCAATGCATTATTCATGAGGATGGGATTTTGCACACACAACATACGCTGCTGCTAGCAGTGCTGCTGCTTGAAGAAAAGGCCGCTAGAAACTCTGGAACGTGTAATTTAAATCTACAAAACATCAAATTACAGTATTGCGCTGCTGCAAAGTTTTTCACACCTTTTTTTTGCTTCAGCGCGCTCACCATCGCAGTGCTTCATCATAAAAGGAATTCGACACCTGAATGAAGACAGATGTCGTAAATTCTAAAAGTCAAAAGACGATGGTGGATCGAATTACAATCTATTTTTTGCACACCCAATATGGTACAAGTAAAAAAGTAGCGCGCGCGCAATTGCATTTGCTAAAAATATTGCTTGGTGTGGAGCATTTTTTCAAATTGAAGGGATCCGCCGCTAGCTGGTGCTTCTACTGCTTTTCTAGGCCCACTATTCATCCTTTATCTTTTGCTACTGCGAGACATCGATCAGTCTTTCTGCCGGAGCTTCAAATGCACTCCTTGCTCTCATTTTTCAAGGAGCTAGAGGGGAAAAGGCAATATAAAAAAGACCGAAACATGTTCCTTAAAGTATTGCGCGCGATCACATCAACCGGACTTTGCACTAAAGTCTAAATTTCCTTGTTTAAATTCCATTTTGTGAACAGATTTCGATAAGATCACTGTACTAACAGCAATGCTTAGAACCGCGAGTTTCAAAACCACTGGCAGGTCAAAAATTGCACACGATATATATCCACCGTTGAGACCATCGTTGAGACCTATTTTGTAGCTGGTAATGAAAGTAATCTCCTGTCTCCTCTCCTCCTCGCCTCGCTGCTCGACAGCAAAAGAAGATTGTCCTAGTTTTTTGGGCTATTTGAATAAATATACTTACATATGGCGTAATGGGCACTCCATGATGCGACTGTGGGGGAGGAGGTGGCTGTTGACTAAGCATGGGATCAGTCGTCAAAATGACATGTTGCAAAGTCCCATTGGGGTCCAAGATCTGCTGAACCATGTGACCTTGCGGCACCTATAGAAAATGTAACAAATGTGAAACGGCATCATCTATGAGAGCAAAGTATTTGAAAATGGGGCCTACGGAAAATGCGGTAGTGCGGTAGTAATCGCGGTACAAGTAGTTTTAGCGCAAAAAATATAATTCAAAATTCAGTAAGAGTTGTCTCAACTACCTTGAAGGCCTCAAAGCCTCCAAGCCGGCTCTTTATGAATAAATGCGATGTCTACAATTGTTCTGTGGCCTTTTAAAGGTTAACGAAACGAAAGCCATTGACAAAAGACAACGATACGAAATCTTAGAAAATAATAGACAACGATACGAAATCAATGCCAAGGATCACACTTGTAGATTCTGATTTTGATCTAGACTTTATAAATCTTAGCATGAAGCAATGTTAAAAAAATGAAACTTTTTAGATGATTTCCAAACACTGTGTACTGAGTAGTGGTCTAAAAAAAGGAGTAATCTTACCTGCATGGGCAACGCCAGGGGAGGTGAGGAGTTAGGTGACACCATTCGTATATTGGCAGGCCCTGCAAATTAATGTTCAAAGCGTGACTTTTTTACACTAACAACGGGATCTATGTATGACATAATCAATGCATGATTATAGAAGCAGATTAAAAAATACCACAAAATGCTCTCAATAAAATCCTTAGTTCTTACCAACTCCTGCTTGTGGAATCGGAGGCTGTTGAGGTTGCGGAGCAACCTCAGCAGCTTGGAAAGACTCCTGGAGGGGCTGAGGTGAGACTGGTATGAAAGCCGGTACATCTTGAGGCTGTTCAACTAGTAAAGAAGGAAAGTACTCGGCAGGCGTGTAAACTTCCCCATTGGGCCCTACCATGGACCCATCAGGAAGAAAACTCATGTGAGCAAAGGCGGGATTGACGAAAAGGTCATTGTGGTGGCCCCCAGGTACAGGTATGTGGAGACCACTACCCCCTAGGTTGGGGTAGGGGCCTTGCAAAGGAAGGTCGCTAGAGGTGAAGACCTCCTGCTCAACGACGGGGGCGGTTGCGGCCGTGGCCATAATTGGGCCGGCCTGGCCGCTGGCGGTGCTAGCCTGCTCACTAGCGCCACCTAGCGCCTTGTCACCTTGATCAATTTCGTAAACGTAATAGGATTCTGCTGGGTAATAGTAATTCCAGCTTGAAGTTAAGCAATTGTTATTGCTTTCTTCGACTTCTTTTTGAAGCTTTAGTTCATTTTCTTGGGGTTGAGGTTCGTTTTCGGGAGTTTTGCAATCGAAATCTCCGGCATCCTCATCCTCATCGTTGTCTTCAAATGTTCCTTTGTCATTTTGTAATAGTTGGGAATCGTCTGATGAAGTGTTGTCAGCCTCGGTATTGCAGACAGAAGTAGTAGTTGAAGAAGAAGTCTCTTTGGGTGTTTCGTTTTTGATCACCATCAAAACGGACTAGCTGTTAAAAATTTGAAAAAGATAATCAACTTTTGGCTCTAAAATTTAGCTAAAATTGACCAAGAATCCAAGTTGACCATACTACAGGGT
Organism: Oithona nana; assembly: GCA_900157175.1. Classification (NCBI taxonomy): domain Eukaryota; kingdom Metazoa; phylum Arthropoda; class Copepoda; order Cyclopoida; family Oithonidae; genus Oithona; species Oithona nana. The sequence continues at coordinate 14,237 of LT727948.1, forward strand.
GTCCCAGTCTAGACTGACACGACTTTGCAGCTATGTAGCACACAGAGTATCCATTCGATTTTAACCATGCAAATCGATGGGTAGAATTGCATTTTTGATGCAGCAAAATTATTGATTGGCTAAGTACTCAATGTAATGTAGTAACCTATGGCCAAACCATGAAGCTTGCTGAGAAGCTGAGACCCGAGAGACTATTTGGTTTTTTGCTCCATTGGACAAATTGCATCTAGTGAAAATGGTGGCGCTAAGATTTAGGAGAACCCAGAGAGAAGGAGAAGGGAGAGTCAACAACGATCAATAAAAGGCTGAACCAGCCTTACAACAACCCAAATAAGTAATTCTGTGGTTGACATTTGACAAATCTTCTGCTTTTTTCAGATTGTACTTTTAAACTTTTTTCTTTTCTCTCCCTTCTTCAATCGCCTTCTTGAAGCCTTATTTCCTTCTTTCCGATGATTTATTAAAAAAACAGCTGATGCGCGATGCGATGCTTCTTTTTTAGATTGATTGATCTCCAGGCTATAATATTGTATAAGGTCATAATTGACATGTTTGTCAGCTACTCTTCTTAGCAAGATATGATACGAAATCTTTTTTTAGTGGAGGGGGAAACCTTTTAGACTTGATAGTTGATAGATAGCAAAAAAAACTTCGTTCTATCCAAAAACATAGAAAACTTCTTCGTTTCCAGGGAATCATCAATTACGAGTGCTTTAGGGTAATATGATGAAGGAAAAAGACTAAGCGGACTCGAGCTACGTAGAAAAGTTCAACTTGACGATTAAAAATGTTGAAGACTTGCTTTTTTGTCTACTCAGATGATCTTTGAGCCGTTTCCGCCGTTCTTAAAAAAGTCTACCTTAGATTGGAGTCCAAGATAATCAAGTACTGTAGTTGAAAATTGTTGCGTGTGATTATTTTCTATTATGGCTCAGCTCTCCTCCGCTATGGAATTACGGCTCAGATAAGATAAAGCTTGGAATAATTCATTAAGCTTGAGTAAACCTTAGCCCATCTTCCTTCCAAATACAGCATAGCATAGATGGAGCTTGCTTCGGCTACTCAATTGGCAAAAGTGCTATCATCCACTCCACTTTAAACGATATTGAACACAACTCGTGTAGTATTGCACAAAATGAGTTTGGTTATGAGTTGTGCACTTTAGGTATAGTGTAAACTCTCAACTTGCTCAACCAAAGTTCCTCAACGATCCATTCAACTTTCATTAGTAAACCTTCAAACTTTTAGTTAGATGAAACCGACAATAGTCGATCAAATAAGAGTCCAAATGTCCATTGAATGGTAAAGCGCGACGGAAATAGGCATCCGTAGTAGCTTTACATTGAAAAAAAAAAAAAAAAGAGGGACTGTTGCTTCATTCAATCTCCCTGATTGGATTGGGTGGATATAGTGGGTAGGTTCTAGGCTAGATAAGGTTAACTATCCAAATATCCGGGCAACAATGGAAAGTCATCATTATCAGCTCGAAAATGGCTCTTTATTGGGCAAGTGCAAAGAGACACTCTAATGGCCTCCTAGCAGAAGAGTGGTACTAATGGAAAGTGGTTGCTCTTTCCAGTTCTCACGAGTTAGAGAACCTAACGTGCTTTCTCCCCTTTGCAGAGTAGGACAGGCAGCAGAACCACCAAAATACTACTACAACGAGTACATTCAGCCAGGATTTAGGGTCACCACTCATCTAAAGTATGGCCCCGAAAAGGACATGGCAGCAAGCGTGAAAAAAAAAGTGAAAAGAAGGGAACAAAAGCAAGACTAATGTTGGCTCTTTAATGTAAACGGTAGTACTTTGGTCCTACTTTTCGTTACATTACATAATGTATATGTTTGAAAATGTAACATTTGAAACAAATCTTTAAAATGCAAAATGAGACTTTTAGGCTGACTTTTCAACACTGTGAAAGCCAGTGTATTGACCCCAGCTAGAACTAGAAGAGGGAAGATTGATGTATAGCATCCAAGAATTCTTCATTTTCTCGTTGACATTTTGTGGTGTAAACGAAGTAGATTGTGCCAATATTAGTCTGCTTAGAGTAGTATATAGAGAGGAGCAGATCTGTTATGTCAATGTTTGCAGCAAGCTCTTCTATAACCAAACATTACCCAAAAAGCTCAGAATTCGGCTTTTGCTGAAAAGTATGCTCTACTTTTGAAGTTTGGCTTGGCCTTTGAAAAGAGTCGGAAAGAAGCAAGAGCGAAGTGCATTTAGTAATGTAAACATGAGTAGAGGCGTGAAAGCCAAAGAAAATGTCAGCTTTTGCAAGACCTCATCTCAGCTCGCTTCGCTCTCTCTCTCAGTTTCGAGGAGCCAGTGAAAAATTGCTCCTTGGGAAAAAACAGCATAAGAAGACAATTTGTCTGCTACTCTCAATTTGGGTGATATAAAAGAGAAAAAGTAGCAGAAAAAGAAATCTTTAGCAGGGAGGGTGACATGAAAAGCGAAAAAATCGAGTTGTACTAATATGTGAAATTGCAAAGAGTGGAACTAAAGGCTTTAATAATGTGGGGGTATTAGTAACCTTAAGTACCAAATAAACGTACATCTTTGATATCTAACAAAATAAACCATGAATGCAATGAAAATTCCTCCTCTTTTTTCTAAACCTCAAAAAAATATTTGGGAATAGTAGAAGTACGCTTATTGGGAACTTCAGAGTAGGAAAAGGTTTTCTAACCCTAATGGGCACCTTGGCTGTGCAACTTCTTGATCTTGACTACCGGTTGTTACTGAGAAGGAAACAAGAGCTGAAAAAAGGGATTGAATTCTCAGCTCCTGAGCAGTACTGCCTACTACTGGAGTCAGTCAGTAGAGGCAGGTTTCCGGGAAAAGTCAGTCAGGTGAAATGTCACCAATGATGATGATGAGCTGAATGCACAATCCGGAACAAAAGTTGCATAAAAACGCCTGACGTGATGAATTGAAACGGTTGCATTCATGACAGGCCTCAAAAATCAGCTATTGTAAAGTATAATCTCAGTACTGATGCTCAACTCAGTATGAAGTCTAGTCAATTTACCTGCTAAGTATTGAAGGTCTACTACTGAGAAAATGGTCAATTTTACAGGATTTGGGTTAATGGCATCAGAATGGCCAAATTCTTGATCATCATTATTTTCTTTCTTCCGCTAGATGGCGAAGAATGGAGTTATGAAAAAGGGGGAAAGAGAATGCTGCTGCTAGCTTTTATGTGGTATAGTGCACATGAATTGGATAGCAGTGCAGAAAGAGTGCAAAGTATTAAAAAGGGTCGCGCTTTTAGTGTGTTACCCTAAAGTACCTAATAAACGTACATATATGGTTATCATTTTTCAAAAGTTTTAATATAAAAATCGTATAGGTGTCCAAAGTTTGATGGTGATGCCAAGCAAACTTTGGAGATTCGAGTGGAGCGAAAGAGGAACAATCGTAGTAAGTTTTCTCGTGAAATTAAAGNTATAGGTGCAAGAATTAAAAGGGTTTTTTAATAGCTAAACGCCACTTGGTCATTTTATATACTCGTTACGCGAACTCGGTTCTCGCTTCACTCGAACCTCGTCGCTCCACTCGAAATAATATTTCCGATGCATGAAACAAAGGGGGAATTTTATCGGTGATTTTTTTCCCGAAAAATTGGGAAAAATCGAATATATACGTTTATTAGGTACTTCAGAGTAGTGCTGTTACATATCCGAAAACTCTTCTCTCTAGCAAGCTCCTGTCCATTAGCTCTGCATCTCGTAAAAGCCTTTGGGGCTTTATAAACCCATGCTAGCAAGTTAATGACTGTCGTCCCTACCCCATAGAGGGAGCTTGATGACAAGACCTCAATTGCAAATGTGCTTCCGACCATTTGGAAGAGGTTTACACCCACATGCCAAAATATTTGGTTGACTACTACCATAGGAGAGTCCCGGGAATCTTGACCTAAATCGACCTCTGCTCTTCATTTACATAAAAACTTAATCTTAATGGACTGACTGACTCTGCTACCAGAATATATCCGTCCCACTTTTGAGAACCGTCACTTAGTCATGCCCCTTCACATTTAAGCTTTTTTAGGTATCGTTTTATATTGTATTTTTAGTGTGTGAAACTGAGTGTATATACAGAGCTCTTCATGCATGTTGTACACACATCCGGCATCATTGCAAATGTTCTTCTCACAAATTTCACGGACCCCTGTCATCTGCTATACTCTGCTCCAATTGATAACAGTCTACATTGCAAAAAAAGCAGATGAGATGGACCTAAAGCTGTTGCAGAGGCAGAGCACAGTTGACTTGACTTTGTAGTTCCACTGACTGATCTCACAGATTCCACTAGCACCATCTAGCATGATGATGCAAACCCGCAACAGCAGCAGCAGTAGCATTGTTACATTTTTTTTTACTGTTCCTATTTTTCTACAACTTGTTGAGTATGTGGGCAATAAAATTACTAAATAAGCACAACAGTAAACGCAGTATTTTATATTCAGGCCCTGTAAAAACTACTAAAATCTGAATAATATTAGATGAAGTGGTGAAGAAGCAGAGAAATTCTTGCTAAAGTACCAAAGATCAATACAGATCAATAAGGGAAAATTTGTATGGACTTGGACACCCTTTGTGGTAAAGTATATAGTACCAGCAGGGGAGAAAGTAAAGCATGATTACTTCAAGTACAGTAGCAGTGTTCACTATTCACTAAGGTAGATTAGAAAGCCAAGACATTGATTTTCGGCATACTACCTTTATATTATTATCTAATACGGAAGAACGCGATATCGCGTTTCCTTTTTGTCAGTCTTTATTCTCTGACATAATCATCTTTCTGCTCCAGAATAGAAGAAGAGGGGAAAGATGACAAATGAAAATTCCCGCTGCTGCTGCAAAGCTTGCTGCATGCAACGTCTCTGGAGAGAATGGAACTACACCATACCAAACAGGTGGTTCTACTCTAAAGTACAGAATACACGTACATGTTCGATTTATAGCTTGACCATGTATAAAGTAAGAGAATGAAAAACAAGTATCAATAAAAGCAATTTTTGAGGTGCAGGAAAAAGGAGAAATTGTTGCATGGATATCTTCTAGAAAGAAAGTTGGGAATCATTCGTGTACGTTTATTTGGTACTTTAAAGTACCAGCATAAAAATACAACCAGCAATGTACTCTGGATACTTGATTACTGTCGGCGGGTGGCGGCAGGGGACTAGAATACCTTGTCTAATCAAAAGGGGAAGCAGAAGATCAACAATGAGAAATTGTTGCTGATACAGGTCGTGACTAAAAGACGGATATAAGACATAAGTACAAGTAGGGATTTGCATAAGTAATTACATTCCCTTGAATACTTGACATCGTGTAATTAATGTCCAACATTTGGATCTAGCAGCAGGAGATTTAAAGCTAAACATTGAAGAGATATATACAAATCTGATTGGATCCAGGAATGCTTTTCATAAACATGTGAAAGCAGGCCTTGTTACAACGCTAATTGTTTACAAATCAAACTTTCTTGAAAGAATTTTCCTGGATTTGAACCTGGGGCCTCCAGCTATATTAGGGACCTAGGTTTGTTGTACTTTTGAGGTATTTTTAGGTAACTTTGTGATGATGTCGATTTTCTCAATTGGTAGCAATGTATACAACATGATCTAAGCACTAACCGACAGCTGAAAAGGTAATGATGCAGAAAATAACGAGAAGAGCAAGAACTTTCCAACTTTCCAGCAAGCCTTTGCTGTGTTTCTTGGCTGGAAATAGGAAAGAGAAAGAGCTTTAGCCTAAGCAGCAGATATCAAAATTTGAAACGATTTTTCCTTTAGAAAGCCTGAGTTGGAAGCCAGTAGAGGAGAGGGGAAAGCTTCACTACTGTGTGCCTGGCAATAAATCAATACCTTCTTCTTCTTCTTCGTTTGGAAAGTACCAGGAGAAGGAGAAGCAGGAGAAGAAGAGTCTGAGCTGCAAGAGAGTAGAAGAGTGGATACTGGATAAGAAGAGAGCAGCAGCAATTTTTGGCTCTTGTTCATGAGGGCACCATAGATCATCGAGGCCGGCATCGCCGGCCGAACGATGAGACTTGAGTCCAAAAAGGTAAATACAAAAGGATAAGGACGAAGACCAGATGAAAAAGCCTAAAACACGACCAACTGGGACTGAGTTTCTGGGCTGTGTAGGTAGGGTTATGTGGGCCCAGAAATTCAGTCCCCTTAAACATTGAAAAATATTGTTCATCTTAGAAAAGTGAAACTCCTGCGCCGCCGCTTCGCGGCTAGTGATATCAGTGTGTGCAAATGGCCGTTCACACATAACCTTTGGCTAATTGAGCTTAAATGAGGTTAACAAAGGTCAGCAGCTAGCTCCTTGGCAGCAGCTATCAAATTACATTGAGAGAACAGAAGAAAGAGAAAATATTATATGTATACATGCATTTTGTTCTTCGGTAATACATGATGGATTGCAGTAGTGTGTATAGTGCTTTTGTATATATGTGTTTCAAAGAGTAGTAACAGGTTCGTGCCTCCGTTCATAAATCTAATGTGTATGTGAGAGCAAGCCGTAAAGTGCAGCTCTGTATATACTGCACACTGGAGCAAAAATATCATTTTTATCCAAAAATGAAAAGTCAATAAAGCACTATTTTTTTTTTGGTGTTGTCATAATGGCTATTTTTACATATTAATAAGATTTGGATCACATTTGATCAAAATGGAATTTTATGGACAAAAAAGTTGTTTTTGTCCCAGTGTGTAGTCTTGGCTGCTTTGCTATATTCATGCAAAGATTTTTATGCTGGTACTACTCTGACTTCTACTCAGTTGAGGTTAAATGAGAACATTGCACACGATCTCATTTTCTCTGACAAAACTTTTTCTTCTCTTATAACTTTTTTTCACCCCTTCATTCCCTTTCTGAATTACTTTTCATTTTGATTGGTTACTTTCAGGTCAATGCAAAGATTCCGATTTTTATTTTAACATTTCTCTGCAGCAGATGAAGAAGTTGAAAGAGGTCAAAGTGAAGCAAAATAATGAAGGAGGTGCTCTACCAAATACATAGTACTCTAAAGTCTAAAGGACCTAAGAAACGTACACGTACGTTTAGAAAAATGCTTATCATTTTTCAAGAGAATCAACAGAAATAATTATTGAGCTCAGAAAAAAAAGAATAACTTTTTTATGGAAGATGTGTAACAAAAGGTTGGGAATCCTACATGTATGTACGTTTATTTGGTACTTTATAGTAGAAACGTTTCTTTTCTGACAATACTAAACCCTACGAGACAAAGAGGTCTGTCTCGATCTCCAGTTCTCTCTCCAATGCATTTTCAATGCATGCCTCCTTCTCCTTGCTTCGTTTTGACTTCATACAGAAGGTTTCACTATTACTTTTCACTACGTACACAGGGAAAATAATAGCCTAAAAGTTCCTCAAGACACTAATTGGAACATAAAAGTTGACTCATTAGTGCTATAAAAACTAGGCAAGCTTGCAAGGCGTTATGATACTACAGCTCATGCTGCTCATAAAGATTCCTGTGTTCAACTTTTTTTAATACTACCCACCCTAATGCAACTCTTTCTTGATTGGATTTTGACCCCATTTCACGAAGGTAAAAAATGGTGGAAATTCGGCACAAAATACAAAAGAACCAAAGTAAATTCAATCTTGGAAAATCTGTGGATAAGAAACTTTGCTGCCTCTCAATTTTTTTCGCACAGTCACTGTTTTTTATCTGTTGGAAGGAGAAAAAAAGGCTGTAGGAGGGAGCTGAGACTTGAGGAGAACTACACGCAAATGTCTGATCGACATCTGAGCACCTTTAAAAGAAAACTCCGGGTCACGAATCCATTCCTTTATACTGAACCTCCTCCTCCTCCACTTTCAATCATCAGATCATAAAATATGTCGAACAAAGCAGAGCTGCAAGAGGTGCGAGTGCTTTTGCACAACAGTTCGACTTTAGACTCAGGTCAACTTTTTCTTCCCTTCTTCCTCTTTATTGGCCATTAAAACACAAGAAAATCGTGCAACATTGCACACTACACACTGAAGAACACACACACATGTGATTGAAATAAAATCTTGATTCTTTTACTCTGTAACCTTTTGTAGTGGAATCATCATCATCTTAGAGCATCATCTAGTGCAAAACCCTTTTTTGTGGCCTATGCACGAATCAGATCTATTTTCAGAGAGTTGATATAAAGGGTGTCCCAACAGGTTTTGAAAAAAGTTTTACTCCAAATCATTTTTTTCAATAAAAAGTTGAAGTTTTCTTCAGGACAAAACAAAAATTGATAAATAAGAGTGTTGACACAAAACTTGCTGGAGCACCCTGTATCTATATAGAGTACGACTCTCCCTTTTTTCTTCCATTTGCGATCAAAAGTTTTTTCATACTATATATTCATTATGAAGCTGAGTAGGAGAATGGAATAACCTGACCTCTTTCAACTTTGGCTCCCCCATGGATTTGAATATCAGCTCTTCAGTTAGCAGCAGGCCTTGTTATTTCTCTCTTATGTCATTGAGTATATCTTGTGAATCGTGAACAAGTTCTATGTGATGCTAAGGAAGAAATCATAAAAAAGAATCAAGTCTGAAAATCTAAGTCTCACTTTACCTATAAAAGCACCAGCATTATTCTGACAAATATTTTCGAACTATACACTAGGGTGGGTCCTATTGTATAAAAGTAGGGTGGGTCCTATAATTAAAATGTTGGCAAATCGATTTACTAAATAAGTTAAAGTAAATTGGATCAATCTTCAAAAACCAAAATATAGCTCACTTTGCTCGAAATCTTTTGAACTGATAATTTTAGAGTGATTTCCAAACATTGTGCTCTATGCTATAGTAGTTTGTGTTCATTGAAAAAGGTTTGGTACAGAGGAGAGTGAGTAGAGATTTTGCTTTGCAAAGGTGAGTCCAATTTTCACTTTAGCAGCTGAGTCACTTTTGTCAACATCATGCTAAAGCGCTAATTCACGACTTTGCCATGAAAACGCAGCAGGAACTAAAGAGTAAGGTTGAACTATTTTTGCGCGATGCTTTGCGATGCTCAGATGCTCAGAAGAAGATGCTGCTGCTGCAAGGTACTCGAACCTCTACCACCTTTGGTACTAGAAGCAGCAAAAGTTTTGCCATTTGGCTCCAGATCCCCCACTTTTCTTCCTTAAGGACCTTTCGTCAGGTCCTAAACTTAGGTTTGCTTACTCAGTCGCATAAGATTGGGCTCGAGGGTATTTTTTTCGGGCAATGCGCTGCTGCTTCCACTGCTTCAACTCCAAATCCCACTTGGATTGAAGAAAAGAGGCCAAAAAGCGGCTTTTCCACATCAATAATCCTTCACTCCTTCACCAAAAAAAAAGAGAGAGACCAAAAGTACAGTCAAGGAAAAACACAGTAGATGAAATCATCAAAAGATCTTTTGGCTTTGTGGACTCAACTCTCTCTCTCCTTGGTTGTGTACTCTATAAGCAAAAAATCATCATCAAATGAGTCTCACGGGAGGTGAGTGAGAGTCAAACTCTCACTGAAGCTGAGACGAAGGATGACACCATCAAAAGAGTCAAGAATTGTAAAGTTTTATGGACATTGCAGCACCGTTTGCACACACTATTATTCAATGTACACTACTTTGCATCGTAATAAAGGATGCTTTACAATTTAGACCTTAACGTAGGGTGGGCCCCGTACCAAAAATATCTATAGAAAAAGATTCTAGTCTTTTTTTTTCAAATTGGGCCCACCCTATCCTAGCCCTGTAGGTGTAGAATCACCTTATGAATATGCCAAGAGAGGAAATGCAATACCTGAGCAATGAGTCATTTCACAGGCCATTAACACAATGTTACGAATCTTTTTACAATGTTTGAAATAAAATTCCAGGTGTTGAGAGAGTTGAAATTCAATGAAGGCAAACTTTGTTATGAAGAGGAAGTTTGGAATTTTTCCTCAGCAGCAGCAAGACTTCTTCCATTCGTTCTCCCCTTACAATTTTGTATATTTTTGGACTCCAGTTCATGTCTGGGCATAAGCGAAGATTTCACATACAATTTGTAGAGAGAAGGGCAGACTTTGTGTAGAAGCAGCAGATTGTGTAAACTGATCTGGACTGGAGAATTTTGGCCCATTTGTTGTTGACTTCATCATGTCAAAGAAATGACTCACTCTATTCCTGCTTTGGTGCTTCTTTTCTATTATTACAATCAAAAATGTAAATCAAGAACAGAAGAGTAAAAGTAGGCCACACCACCATACAACATAAGTAGTGGCACTAACAAAGATTTCAAAATATAACCTGACGGATGCAATATATCAAACAAAGGGAAAAATTACCCTAGAAAGAAAAAGTAGGCATAAAAAGGCGAGCAATTTTAAAAGCACTAGACTGTGCAGTAGTGTGTGCACAAAAAAAGTTTAGGACCACCATTTCTTCATGAAAAACCACCAACTAGAAATTTTCCACAGAAATTGTCATACCAAAGTTTTCGTCAAATGAACTTTAATCTTTATGAACCACCCTAATGTGAAGTATAGTAACCACCCTAGTAAAACTCCATTTTTTAGATTGATTTCCTAGAGGAGTTTCGCTGGTTTTTTTTAATGCAAATTGACAAAAGCTTTACATATTTTTTTTTTCAAAAACCCAAGCTTCAAAAGAGCATAAAGTTCTTATCTGCTTGCACTTCTAGTCCAAAACAACTTCCCGGAAAGATTACAAAGCAAGTTTTATAAAGAGTCTCCAAGGTGTAGTAAATATACTACTGTGCTACTTTACCCAATTTTCAACTTACTAATAAGTTGAAGAAGAAAAAAAAATCCATCAGGTTTTCAAGTTCTCAACTTACAAGCTCCTCACCTAACCTCTAGTGATAAGCTTGCGCAGGTGTTACTAACTCTGTTATGTTATTTTCAGACAAATATTGCCAGATAGGTAGCTTTTTTCCGGATTTAGTTCACCTGCTAAAACTGCACTTTCTTGACAAAAACAATTCAGTGTATCATTAGGGCTTAGTATCATCACCACCACCCTGCCGTGAAAGAGGTTGAAGATTGATGAATCTTTTTTTCAAGCCTACTAAGCAAGAAAATTGGATCAATTTTCATACCCAGTAATTATGATGATGAGAGTGTTCTAAAGTACCGAATAAACGTACAAGTACGATTCCCAACTTTTTCTTTAATTACTTACAATGAAACAAGAAAATAACTTGAAAATCCCAGGAAAATAATCAATAATTTTTTTTTTAAGTTGAGAACCGTACTTACGTGTAGGTTTGTTTGGCACTTTAGAGTATAGTTGAGACCCTTCAGTAATGAGGAAAAGGTAATAATGACACTTGTAGAGGATTATTAAAAGGGACCTTTTTTTCCCAGGAAGATATTACAGGAAGATTTGTATCTCTTACACACGCCATCTACTGGAAATCCTCTCTCTTATTAATCAATAATCAGAGTTTTTTTGCACAATTTCATGCTCAATTAAATTGGAGAAAATGAATGACAATTTTTTTCAGGAGGATTTATACTCTGTTGAAAAGCAAGCTTTAGCTTTACTAAAAGTGAATTTATGGGCAAAGTTTTGAGTTGCAACTCCGTTTCATTTGCAGAACTGAACATCAGCGTTAGCTGCCGCTTATTCAGTGTGGGAGAAAGTTCAAAACACTTTTACAATTAGACTCTGTGTTACCCTTTTTTGCATGTGGCCTTTTAGCCCGATTCACGATGTGTGAGTCACGACAATAGGCCGCCGCCGCCGAGCCGCTTTGCTTGCCTATGAGCTTTAGAGAACTGAATTCGTGAAGTAAAAAGTAAAATCACTACTCAGATCAGAGCATCTGAGTGCTGGAGAAAATACGTCTTCATTTAGCCATTGACCCCGAATTTGCATTTTATGCTAATCCCCAAAATAATCTTCTTTAGAATGAAAAACAAGGGAAAACAAAACAGAACAGAAAAATCAATGTTCATTTGAAAATGTAAAGATCACTGAAAATTGGAAAAACAAAACAGACTGGATGAAAAATCAATGCAATGCCATGCCTTAGAAGTTAGTCTGAGACATTGGATTTTATTGGCTTTCTTTGAGTAGCCTCCAGTCTTCGTTTTCTTGTGTCTCGTGCTTAGAAGAAGAGAAGGAATACGAAAGAAGATGGAGCGAAGAAGAACTGGAGTAGAGGAGTCTGAGAAGAAGAAGAAGGCATAGTAAACAAACATTTCGATTCTGAGCTGGAGCCTGTCACAAGACCCTAACATTTTGTGCCCTCAAGCTTCCCACACAATGTCACATCAACTCGATGGCATCTGCGACATCATCATCGTCGTCGTAGTCGTCTGCTTCGCCGTACCCTATGGTATCGAATTAACGTACATGTACGATTCGATTTCCACCTTTGGAAAACTTTCCAAGACTTGGGAGTTGGGACCATAGTTTATATTAGTTAGTACTAGAGTGCTGAATAATGAACGTATTTGTACGTTTATTGGGTCCTTTAGTATAGTCGAGCCCAACTCGGTCTCCTTCGTCGTCTTCAGAAAGTATTGCACAAACACATCATATTCTGGTTTCAAAAATACACCGTGACCCAACTTTCCATTCTATTTATCAACTAGGGAAATCAAATTAATGGCAAATCACATACTGTTTAAAAATCAGGCAAAAAGTTTCTCATTTTAAAAGAAAGTTCACCTGTTTGTTGTATTGTAACGACCCAAAATGTGAAGTTTTTTTTAACAAAATAATTTTTTGTTTTAAAGCCAAAAATCATTGAAAATTCACAAATATGACATTATTCAGACACTGTGCAATCGTAAAAAGGAGAGGATTTTTTAAAGAGCACGTTTTTTACGTTAATGTGACGGACGTGATATTCATTTTTTGGACCCATTATTTGGAAGTAGTCCTCGTCCTTCCCCTTTTTCTTTTCAGCTGCCTTTCTGTCTGTTAAGTGTCAAATTATGCTTATGCGTATAGAAGGAGTCTCTTCTGTTAACTCTCCAAATTAGATTTTTGGGAGCAAAAGTGAAAATTTGAATGTGGATGTCACGTTCGGTTAATTAATGAGGTGACGCGGCAGGAAAACGCCAGTAAACCAAGGGAACCAAGGGAATTGTCATCCACCAAAATGTTATCATCATGCTGAGGGTGGAGTTCACTCTAGTTTCACTCTATTCTCTTTCATCACTATCTTCTCTACACTCTAAGGCCTTAACTGCTGCTGCTGCAGATACTCCATTTGGATAATCGGTTAATCTGCTGAAACTTATTTGCATCAGATTACACCTTATTTCATTAAAGGAGCCAAGCTTAGCAGTGAACTAAACAATGAAGAACGATGAAGATGGGCACCAGCAACATTAATTTCAAATTTCCCGCCATAATTCACTGGCTTAACGATCCTTAACATCTTATCTATTGTTGCACAATAGCAAGCAAATAACTTTGCCATTGATTGTTATTTGTGTGGACAATTGTGGTACAAAAAAGGTTGTTGTATCAATTGAATGAATGTCGAAAAGCCATGGAAGTGATAAGAAGCGGTTTGCTTTAGCTACATTTGCAGCTTTGTGTCTTGACACACAATACATGACTAATACATTATCCAGATAAGGCTGAACCCTTTGACATGAAAGTTTGATTACATAGGAGCTAAACTAGGGCTACTATGATGACAACATCGTAGCGGCAACGTTGCTTTACTATTGAGGCCAATTTCAAAGGGCGTGGAAGGCTGGAAGACTTGTGGATGCAATTTCCTCTTTTAACAATGTGTGTGTCGCTCGTCCCCTACTACTCACTCACTACTCTCCTACTCGTTCCAAACGACGTTGGATGGCAGCAGCGCTTACTCCCTATGTAGTCTACTAAAGATGATGATTTCACCCCAATTGCAAAATGTGCACTTTTGCAATGCATTTTGCAAAGATTAGGGGAAAAGCACCTAAACCTCTTTTCAAGGACTGGACAATCATGATTATGCAGACTGCTGCATAAGAACTATTAAAAAAGTAGTGGCTAAGCAATGCAATGACAAACTAGGTAGTCATATTTTTTTGACGTTGACATTTTCTTGTTTCCGAATTTTTCCCATTTTGACATTTTAGTACTTCTTTGAAAAGCTTCAAATAAATGTACAATTGCTCTTTTCAAATAACTTTCCAGAATTTTTGGTTATTGAACAAAATATTGTCTTAGAAGAAATTAGGGTGGGTCAGAAAATTAAAAGTTCTGACTTTGGCCCACTTTAATAATCATCTGGGTTTTCAATAATGTACGTTTATTTGAGTACTTGAGTGTACGTTTTTTGCCACTTTTATGATGACGAAGAATTTTTGACGAGGAAATTGTGACGATCTGATATGAAAACGACGAGACTAAAAAAACCCTAATCTTTTTCCACAGTTTTATTTGAACAAGTCCCCAAAGATCTTGATAAGCTTGAATGTTGAACCATTAGCAGAATATTCAAGATAGGAGAGGAGTAGGAGGAGTAGAAACATAGTGACAGTTTTCCAATAATTGGAGCAAGTGCGATATTGTTTAAAAACTGCAATGTAAAGCTCTCTAACGAGAACTTTGTTAGCAGAATAAGGGGGGCGTATTCGCAAACAACAGTATTTTTCTAAGCGTCAGCTAGCCTTATTTTGACTCGAGGACTTAGATGATATAAACCTCAAAGGTTCTTGAAAATTATGGCATAGTCATGACGAGAATTTTTTATGGCCATTTTCTGCCTGATAATGCCACTTCTTAGGAGACATTTATGGCAGTGTTGAAAATTGAAAGAAGACAGCTTTGACGGGACGCATTTTACCGAAAAAAGTACCGAATAAACGTACATAACTTTAAAAAATAATCGATAAAAAATTCTCTTTTTTAAAACCTCATAAATCATTTCTATTGATTCTCTTATTTCATGATTTTACTGCTTAGACGGCGAATTAATTGAAATATTTTTTGCGTGTACGTTTATTGGGTACTTTATGAGTATGGCACACTTCTTCTTCTTATAGATTGTAATGCGACCATGGTCACAAGTTTTGGCAAGAAATGAGGAATGCATCAACGACTAACCTTTGCCAAAAGAGATTTGCTGCCTAATCCTAGTATTGATCATGGCAGTAACAGCTCTTCTATCTAGCTTTCTTCCTTCTCAAAAGATATTTATTTTCTCCTAGAAAGCTTCCTTGTAGAAAAAAAAATAATTACACTTTTTTTTCAGGGAGGGAAAAAAGGCTTTTAAAGGAAACTTGATATTTAGTCCAAGCCTTGCAGGGTATAAAATAACTCACCAAAGGCAGTAAAAAATAGTTTCCTAGCATTTCCGACTCTAAATCCTTTAGAAGACTTCAAAAGAATGAGAAACCTGATCCTTTTTTCTTTCATCACTTTTATTTGCTGTATTTTCAGTTATCAAATCAAAAAGTTTTAAAGCTGATGTTTGCAACAATGAATCTAGAAATGCACTAAAAAATTCACACTTTGATGTTGTTCCACTTTGCATCATTGATGAAGTTGAAGGTAGTCTTGATGAGATGAATGCTGCTCGCTCGCTTACGCACCTGAACCTTTGCTCACCTTGGGTCTTGTATTTCTCAGGTATCAGCAGAAGTGCAGGCGCAAAGCAAAGCGAGAAATTGGCCAACAGCTGTCAAGTTTAGCTTTTGAGTAGTAGCAAAAAACGTTGGGGAAGAAACGAAAAGATAGGAAGTTAAAAGTCAAACTAAGAAGAAAGGGTAGAAATCAAAACAAGGAGGTATTAGTGGGGGTAGGTTAGGGTATAACTTTAGGTATCTTCATGGGATATCTTCTGGTAGACACACTGATTCATTGTTGCTTAGAAAAATAATGTTGCGATGTTCTCCAAGATGGAATTTCAGAATGGGAAGAGAGCTTTGAAAAGTGCTTGCGAATTGCCAAACGCCCACCAATCGACTGACTGTTGGATGGGGGGAGGGAAGCAAGAGAACTCCAGCTGTACTAGTAATACGATGGCGAAGCGGTGGAGCCGCTACCGCTAGAGCTAGAACGGCAGCTAGCGGCTGTAGTGCTCTCCAAAAAGACATGGACATGCATGCTCCAAACGGGGAATTGGAGGGCGTCGCGCCCTTGCAGTACAGAACATTGCACAGGCGCGATTTAAACCACCAAAGATAGAGCTAAGCGCTAAGAGCGAAGCCAGCCTGCTGCTGCAGCGCTCCACAAAGGAGCACAGACTCGTGCTACTCTGGGGGAAGGAAGAGATGAGGCAGCGGCCTCAAATCAACTTTAAAGTGGGGCTAAAAAAGGCGCATATCACAACAGGTTGCTATAGACACAATTGGGGGCATTAGAACAACAGCAGTCAAATGTTATGAGGATTTGTCATCAGGAGTTTGGCAGTCTGCAATACTTAGGATCAGATTTGTTTTTAGCAGATGTAGTTTACTTGTTGCTTTAGATATTTTGTACCAAGTTGTCAACTAATTTTGATTTCAAGCAAAGCGAGAACAGAGTACCTTTTCTACGGAAAAACTGGTGAAATATGTCTAGTGAATCATAGGGAAGTCTGGTTTTTTGAGCCCAAATTCCGCTCGAATTTCCAAGGTGGTCAAATGCACAGCATTGCACCTTGGACCTCAATACATTGTCTCCTTGCAATTAGTCAGTGTTTCTTTTTGATCTTCCAAACTACTGTATGCATAAGTCCAGATGGATTTTGATAACATAGTTCTAACTTCTGCATTCCAAAGATGTTTGCCACCACATCCGGCAGCAGCAGCAGCTACAAAAGCGACATCTCGCAATAATTTTATCTTGCTAACTAACAGGTATTTGATAAGATATACTATATTTCTACTTCCTCTCTTTGCAACTGTTCTGAGGAAGGTCTAAGTATAGGATCGACTCTTTCCTTTCTTCCTTTTGCTTTGCTTGAGCTCTGGGGCTGCTTGGGCTGTCGAGGCCGCTCTACTCCAGACTCTCTTTGGACTTGTGGCGGAGAGCATAGCCAGTGCGGAAGCTCGGAAGTGTGGCCACGTGAGCTTGAGCTTCTTCTCTAACTGCTGTTGCGTTGCGGCTGCAACATGTTCTACTACTATAGCCGATGAATCAATCTATTGAGAGCCGAAGAGAGGAGCAAAAGCAGCTTTTGGCATTTTCTGCTGAACAAACAAGCAGAGAAGAGCGAAGCATGTCATGCACTACATCGAATTATCAATAAATGGGAAACACGCCCAACACTGTTATTCTTGAACACGCAACTCTGTCGCTTCTACGCAACAGATGATCATTTCACGAAATTACTACAAAAAATGCGTACAATGTTTTCCTTTTTGACCGCTAGAAGGCGAGAAGGTTTGACCACTAGGATTGGATGCTATTTTGCCTTTTCAGCTAAAGTGACATTTGTTCTAGTCCAATAAAATATTCATTTATCGGTGGCAGAGATACTTTTTATCATCATTTTTTCCAGGTCACTTCGTATTTTTCTTTGTGTCTACGAGGGTAGGGTGGGCCCTCTTTCCTATAAGCTATGATAAGAATCTGAATCACCGTAATTGAGTGGTCATATTCAGTATTTACAATTTCTGGATTTGTGTTTCTTTTGTTATTACACACTTTTGGAAAATAGGGCCCACCCTACATTATGATGGCCCCATAGAGGTTCGCCTTCGCCAACTTATACTATAATTTGAAGGCTTCTGTGACTCACGTAAGATATTGAAGACTCTTTTGCAAGCAGAGAAGAAGAAGAAGCCTCGTTAAAATTCGACTCTTGAAATTCTAGACACTAATGTCATAACGCCTCGTTGCGCCGATGATCTCTAGAAGAAGGAATCAAAATCGGTGGGAATGCTGAACAAAATTCCTCTTGTCACACTTAATTTGTGCTCCAATTCTACTTGATGATATGCAATTTGTTAGTTAGGTACCTAGATGGAACTGGAGCTGTGCTGCTGATGAAAAAAGTTTGTTGCTTCTCAGTTTCTCAGCTTTCTAATAACGAACTTTCCATTACCATGTGCTGCTGCTGGTAAGGTAGTACTCCACCCCTGATGGAACTCATATGGGAGTCAATTATCTCATGTTTTGTCAATATAACTTCCTCCTCAGCTCCATAATGACGTTACCAATAATTCATTAGTAACATGATGATTCAAATTGAAAGAGTTTCCCCCCCTACTCTACTTCCTAACTTTTTACTACTTTCAACTCACATTCAAATCTCAAACAAAGGTTAAAGTGAGGGGGGTTCTGACTTTGTGTTTACATAGCATTGATAATTGGCAGATTCATGGCCTTTTTTCAGGCTGTAAAATACTAGGGTGAGTCGATTTTCTTGACATAAGATACACAGACTTTCTCTATAAATACAGCAAGCGCGCGTTGCGCTTGTATCCGTTTTATATCTGTTTACATCTGGATTACTGCCTTGAGGCAGAGGAGGAGGCCAGGCAGCAGGTAGGCTACTGCTGATATTAATGTTGATATTTGAGCATTCATTTCCATCTACTAGGCAATGCTTAATCCTAAGCAGAAAGACGAGAAGAGCATCAAAGAAGCTGCTTTCCATTTTGACTTTCTTCTAGTCTGTCTACTGATGCTGCTACTGGAAGCAAGCTGAAACTTTCAGGTTGTTTTGCCAAAAACTTCTTCATTCCTCAGTTCTTCTCTTCTATCTCATCACAGAGATGCATTTTGCATAATTGATGAGTGCAAAGCAAAGCACTACTGTGCCACACATTTCTGACTAATGAGACTACTCTTGGATAGACAACAATTCGACACAAGATGCTTGCTACTATGACCAACTAAAGTACATACATAGTAGGGTGAGTCTACTTTTTCAGACATAGAGCTGTAGGTTTGACATGGTTACTGATCAAAGTTTACTTTTGAACTTTTTAAAACCAATAACAAAGGCAAATCAAAAATAGGTTTTAGTTTGCATTTATTTGAGCATCTTCTGCCAAGTCTGCAGCTTGATCTGAAACAATCAAGTCACCCTAGCGAAAGGAGCCGAGGAGGCAGGGGTGCCAGAAATGCCATATGATTAGGCAAATTAATGAAGATGGATTTGTACTCCCCCCTTGGCACAGATCTCAGCATAGAGAAAAAGTGCAAAGAAAAATAGGCTATTTTGGCCTATTTTTGATATGTGTAGTACTCTATCTAAAGCAGCAAAAAGTTTCTCGTCTTCTTCAACATTGGATCTGCTTCGTTCCATCCAATTAGAGTTTGTCATAAACAACAGTCTTGTCTCAGCGCTTGACAAATTGGAAAACAAGTGCTGAGACAAGACACGAGGAGAAATGAAGAAAATATGGATTTTTTGCAGCACCTGCAGCTTCAACACAATGGAAGACACAGGTCTTTTTACGATTTACACCAACCCCGTTAAACTGTCACCTTAGTGCTATACGCCAAAATGACCACAAGACTATGTAGATTCCATCCATGATAGTCACTGAAATTAGAAACGGGCTATTCGGAATAAAGTAGCCAAAGTAGCCACCAAAAATCGCCAAAATCGCCACTTGGCGGAATTTCGCCAAGCCAATTAACCAAAAGTTGTAGGGCATCAAATTCTGATTGGAAAAATGGTATTACAAGCTTCATTCGGATTACGCAGTCCAAAGTAACTTTGGACTGCGTAATCCGAATGAAGCTTGTAATACCATTTTTCCAATCAGAATTTGATGCCCTACAACTTTTGGTTAATTGGCTTGGCGAAATTCCGCCAAGTGGCGATTTTGGCGATTTTTGGTGGCTACTTTGGCTACTTTATTCCGAATAGCCCGTTTCTAATTTCAGTGACTATCATGGATGGAATCTACATAGTCTTGTGGTCATTTTGGCGTATAGCACTAAGGTGACAGTTTAACGAGGTTGGTGTAAATCGTAAAAAGACCTGTGAAGAAGAAGCCGCGCCTTCCATTGTTTCTTAGTTCAAAAGTGGCTATCACCTAATTAGGGGTGTACCGAAAGCAGACAGCCCATTTAGAAGAAATGTATCGTGCGTCATACATGGCCTTCTTTTTAGCTAAATAGGAAATTGGAACGTTTCTGTCCTTTGTCACCATTTCCAATACTCAATGGCATCATAAACCAATGCAAAATTTTCTCAAAAGTAGACGAGTTCTTGAGAGAGGAAGAAAAAATGATGCATTTTTTGCAAGCTCATATTGACTTTGCAAAAGCAGCTTTGCAGCAGCCAGCAGCAGAGCTTCTTCTTCTTCTGCTTTGCAAATGAAATTTTTCATCAAAAAAAGATTCTTTGGTTAAAGCAGCTTGACCTACTTTTCATCTTAAGGTTCTTCTTTATCCGCTTCTTGCGCTTCTCCCTTGATTGCCAACGATGATTTACTACTCAGCTTCTTATAAAAAAGAAGGTTAAATGGTTGAGAACATGAGAGTGTATTTACGAGAGATATTAGAACAAAAATTGCTAGACTCTCTAGAGTAGGAAGAACAAAATTATGCATCATAGACTAGAACATATTCTTTTGATATTGTGTATTGGATAATGGACCCTTGTGTGCTAGAGCGAGCAGTATAGTCCTCCTACTCCTTCTCAGTAGAGTGATTGGGATTTTTCACACAGAGCTCTGCAGCCTTTTAACATGAGATTCACAATCGATTACTGATCAATGTTTATTTGTTAAATCTAAAAATTGTTTTTAGTAAACGATAATTCATAGTCTTTATTTCAAGTCTACAGCTATGCATGAAAAAATCGACTCACCCTACTACAACTCAGGCTACTTCTATTCCAATGCTCCAGCTAGCAAAAAGGGGTTGCATCTTCGTTCTAGGCACAGCTGTATAGATGCTATATCGGACAAGTAATCTTCAGTCAAGCATCTTCTAGCATATGGATCATGCTGCGATAGGCAGCAATCACTCCTAACCACATTACAATGCAAAATATTCACTGGTATCCATTCGTTATTACAACAGATAAAGAACGTAATGGATGTAAACCATGGTCTGGCTGCTGATGACCCAATTTCCACAAGCACTTTTAAAAGTGTAGACTGAAAGTGTGGATGAATGTCATCTCTGCTGTGTCTAGATTTTAATTTCAGTGGATCATGTAGGGAATAGTTCATTTTATGAAGATCCTGCTGCGTTTAGAAAATTATGAGTTATGAGCTAAAACCTAGACTAGTGTGAATTCTGCCTCGCCAAGATAAAAACAAACTAGAAAAGAGATGAATGATCCTTCTCGTCACTTGTTAACCTTTCGTTGTAACCTCTTTGAATGGTTTTGTAAAACCATGATTTATCAGTTTGCAGCTCAATTTGTCAACTTAGCCAAAGCAGACTAATGAGCCGCGCTACTAATCATTCATGCCAAGCAAAAAACCTGGGCTAATGGGTACTGGATAACAAGGTGACATTCCCACTATAAGAACTTCTAAAGCCAATGACCTCACTCATACACACAAAATCTTGCAAAATAAATCTCAAACAAAGAAAGAATAAGGAAAACCACATAATTTTCCAAAGCAAAATGGCGGAAAGAAAAAATTCATTCATTGAGACACCTTTTAGGAAGGTGTTACTCAGTCTCATTAGAACTACACCTCATCCATCAATGTTGTAGATAGTGAAGTTGCAAGATTTCTCACAATCAATTTAAAAGTTGAATATCTTACAAATACCTTCAGTTTGGATCTTCTGCTGCCATAAGTGTAAATCTAGACATTTTTTGTTGAACTGGAAGCAGCTTTAGCTTGGCTAGAAGTCATCGTCAAATAATCCATCCATAACAACAAAGTACAAACTATAAAAAAGAAGTGTCGTCGTAAAACCCCTAAATAACTGCTTAGCCAAGAACTTTTTCAAGAAATGTTCCAGTTGATAAATACTGAATTGGGACCTAATGACCGTTTAAAAAAAGTCTAAAATTCTCTGCGCCAAAAAAAAAAACAATGTGATCCAACAACTTTGGGACACCCTGTATCAACTATGATAATTATGCAGCAGTGCTCTTTATGCACTTTCAATCCTTTTGAAAACTAGTCAGCATGTCCGGATTCAAGATCTAAGATTTCCGGCTGCTTCAAGAAGAAGTGTTTGAATAGGATTTCATTGAAGCTGAAAGAGTAGAGTATAATGATTTGAATTTTCTTTAGTTTTCTAGTACAAGCAATGGTTCAAGTACAGTACAGGTGGCATTTGTCAAGCTGGTCTCCAGCGGTGTTCTGAGATGATGATGATGATTGTAGTAAAGACAATGGCAATGCTCTCTCATGCAGGAAGAACGAAAATCTAGATTAAACTTTTTGCCACCTCCTTCTTCTCTCTCTAGACTCAGCCTTCTCTTCTCTTTCCAAGGAAAATGGAATTTGATGCATTTCTCACAGCAGCAGCAGCCTCAACTGTTTGATGTCTTCTCCAGGAAAGAGAGACTCTCTCACATACACGCAGAGGAAAATTTCCTAGGGACACACTACTACATCTCAACCAACACTATTGACCCCTTAAAAATGTATCAATTTTGATGAATTTTGAGACACAACAAATCGGGTGTAAAAACTAGAGTACTTGATAGAAGGAGTAGTGCGGATTATTTTTTGGGCCTAAAATCCGCACTACTCCTTCCATTTAGTACTCTAGTAAAAACTATTCAAGTCTTCTTCAAGAATAAGTTTGAATTTTTCATGCCAAAATTATTGTAACGACTTTTGAGGGTTTTTTTGCAGAAAAATAGTCCACTGTGAAGCTACATCATCATGTATCTTCTTTTTACTCTTGCTTCTACATAAAATCTGGGAAGCAGCAGAGGGAATTTCAGGTCATTACTGAATTTTGCATGTGGCAGAATCCTTCAAGAACCATCTGCCTGAAAAAGTTTTGTTTGAACACAGCTGAATGAAGAGGAGCTGGAGAGAAGAAGAAGTTTTTTATCCGACAAAACTCTCAAAGGAGGAGGAAGGACATTGATTGAACTTTCTTCTCAGCTGCTCACAGTTTACTTTTCAGATGAAAAAGATCTATAAACAGAAAAGGCAGAGAGTTTTCATCAGCAGCACAGGAGTTCCGGATTGATGACAACAGTAAAACAAAACCCGTTACAATGACTCAGTTTCTTCAAATTACACTTGAAAAGAGATGAGTTCAACCTTTCTCAAATATCAAAAAGACAGTTTTTTTCTGATTTTCATTCTTCAAAAACTACAAAAAAAATTATTTTCTTTAACGAAAAGCTTCGTTGAAGTATTTTTTTTTTGGTAGTTTAGGGTGGTTCTTAAAAAAAAATTTCAAAATATCAAAACTTTATTTTCACGAACCACCCTACTCTATTTTGACATAACTTGCATCATCCTATAAAGCTTTATAAAAGGGAGGCATCTAGCCAAATTCGTGAAGTGCAGTAAATGCTAAGTGAATTTAGGTTCTGCCGCCAACTTTTTGACAAGTTTCACTGGAGACAGGTAAATAATAGTTTTCTCAGCAGTTGAATTGACGTGAAAAAATGGGGGGACAGGGTTTAGACTGTGAGCAAATATCTCACAAAGGACTTCTCAGCTCTACCAGAGTTAGTCCGACCCCTTTTCTTCATCATGTGTACACAAGTCTTGGCAAATGAAAAACTTTTTAAATGACACACAATACAAACCGACCAAAGCTCGGCGCGGCACCAGCTAGAAGAAAACAAAATCAAGAAGAAGGAAGGCAGCAACAGCATTCAACTTCAAAGAGCCAAAATCTGACTCTTGGAAAAATAACAAAAACCTCCACAAAGGAGCTCAAGGAACATTTGGGGGCAACTTTTGGTGCAAAATAAAACCACCACCAATGGTTTAACAGATCAATTGGAGCATTTTTTCAAATTAAGGCCCTATCCGGATCTTGTAAATCTAATAAAAATCTCATTGAAAAAAAATCTCGAAATTTGATATTTCATTTTTATGAACCACCCTAGTTACGATAATTTCCAATTTTCTTGACTTGCAATGTAATAATGACCAAAAGGTTTAAAATCTTTGAAAAGTGTAGAAGGTGCATAATAAGGCCGATAGGGGGCGCCACATTCTAACAAACAGCAAATGCTACTCCTAGCGGAGAATTGAAGAACTACATAGCTCCTCTGCTGGAGAATTTACAACCATATGGAAGCTATGCCAAATCACGTGCTTTGCAAAAATAGACTTACTTCTTTTCTGAAGCCCACAACATCACGACATTGACCCTTAATGAATGCTGTAGGCGTGATTTCACAGTAGTGATGATGATGCAAGATTTCAATTTGCATGAGATCCAAATCATGAAGATGAAGCCACGAAGGCAAAACCTCCTTCAATCTATTTCAACCGCCGTTCAAAACCATATTAAGAAAAAAATCTGGTTTCAAAGAACAGTCTATAAATATCACACTCACACATTAGAATATTGGGTGGTTGGCCATTTTTTTGTGATTTTCAAACAATTGTGATAATTATGTGGTTTGAGGATTAGGTAAAAAGTTTTATGACTTTGATGACGTTTTCGATAATTGCCTCAATTAAAAGCTTACAAAAACTGTAATTCGAAGGTCTGTGGTCAAAATAATCATCTACGAAGTAGTACTTCGAGTACTTCTTACTTTAGGTGATTGAATCGAATCCGGATTTCTCTTTGTATGGCTCTACTTCTAATTGTTTCTATTGTTTGAGTACATAGTGCAATACGTCATAATGACGTATACGTGCATCAAGTTTAGGTCTCTCGTCACTAATTAGTGTCTACAACTTTGTTGATTTGTTGGCCTTTGATTGACCTTTTCATCTATAAGATCAGTTAACAATGACGTATAAAAAAGTTTTGGATGTCTACTCTCTTCAAATTCACAATCTCTAGTCAAAATGAAAATCAATTGAAATAGCAGTCGAAATGGGGAAAATTCATTCATCCATTCCATTCAAAAATGAATTCGTCTCATATGCACTTGTTAGTTCCTTTCACAACTTCTTCCCACGTAACCATTCATGAATGGTGTGCCTTAGTAGTATCGTGCTGCTTTCTAACGCTAGAACAGCAACAAGAGAGAACCTCCTCGGCTGTATGGAATACGTCATCGTGACGTCACGTCTACTACTTCACAGTTAATACAAAAAAACGTTATCTATTTTTGGGCATTTAAAAAAGGATCTCAAACTAAACTATGTACCTTATGTATCTTAATACATCTATTCGAATGAGGGGACTTTATTCTGGCGTCATTACAATTTGTTTCGCGCTCCTCGGCGACTCAAAAAGCAAAGGATGTTACACAACTTTTTGCTGTTGGTACCAAAAATATTGGTTTCAAAGCAATACGGAAGACGCAAAATAATGATTTAAACAATTCTCCTAACGCAACTAGTGGTGGAAACTACTTTCAGTGGGTGGAAGTAAAACACAGATCCACAGATTGCACAGATTACACAGACTTAGGATTTTATTGAAAATCGCAGATCATCAGTCTGTGTTTTACTTTTTTTTTAGAAAACACTCAAATATAATAAAACACAGACTGGAAGGGTACTTGAAAAAATAGGCTGAAAAAACTTGAACTAACTAGCGAAACAGCATTTGAGAAAAGAAAAGATGATTGAAAATGGAAAAGGAATCAAATATTGCCCTAATTATTGGATGAAGCAGAGTAGTTCTTCTTTTAGCATTGCTAGAGAAGCATGCCTGCATGAATGAAGGAATAGGCAATTGTAATTGAAAGACATTGGAAAACGATTAAAAAGTTGCCTTTAATTATTGGATGATGCAGACTGCAGAGCAGTTTTCATTGCTAGCAAGATTTCTTTTGTTTCTTTTTTTTTTCATTTTTGGGGTGGGTGGGTCCCAGTAGACCCCCTTTGGCTTGGTTCATTACCTAGGTACTTTGCTTGTCTTCGAATGTTACCACTTTTACAGATTTGTGTAGCTACATGCCCTCTCAGTATTGCAATCTGTGTTTTACCAAAAAAATAAAACACAGACTAGGAATTTTCAAAAAGGTGTGAAAAATGAGCCAGTCCGCGTAATCTGTGAGCCAGTCTGTGGATTTCCACCTCAGTCTGTGCAATCTGTGTAATCTGTGCAATATTCAGTCTGTGTTTTATCATATTGCAATCTGTGTTTTACCAAAAAAATAAAACACAGACTAGGAATTTTCAAAAAGGTGTGAAAAATGAGCCAGTCCGCGTAATCTGTGAGCCAGTCTGTGGATTTCCACCTCAGTCTGTGCAATCTGTGTAATCTGTGCAATTTGTGGATCTGTGTTTTACTACCACCGCTTTCAGTTGCTGCTTTCGCATACGTATGTACCTAGAGGCCTCCTCGCCGCGCGCCATGTTCTCCGCTACTTCATTCATTCTCTATTTTTAGAGTCAGAGACAGAGGAGATGAGAAATTTTTTGTTACAATCTACTAATTTGGAAAAGCTTACAAAAATAATTTTAAAAATAGAATCAAATCAGATTATTTTGGGCCAAGACTAGCGACAATACGTTATTGTCACTGTCAGCAGCCAAGAAATGATATATCACATACAAGGAACCAAATGGAATTTTAAAGCCAGAGGCGAATGCAATAAAAAAGAGAGTTTTTAAAAATGGGAGGACGACATTTTAGAGGACTTAACCCTAGCGGAAAAGACTTCAGTCAGCATGACTGTAGTATTTTTGCCAATATTATGCACAGTATGGTAGAGAATAATGACCAGCAGCATCACACTGTGGCAAAATGACTAGTTTAGTAATTGTAGATTGTTAGGTGAGGGCTGAGGGGTCATTAACAATCAATGAATGCATCACATGTCAAGCCGCAAAGTGACGCATTTTTCATCTTTTCATTTTGCAAACATTCTCTGCTGAGATTAATGTGTGCGTCATACTTCACTGCTCAGTACTGAGTACTGAATGTCTCATTTTGTTGACCTTAGACTCAGGTAAAAAAGGGAATAGAAAGAGACTTTCGTCGTGCAAAAGTGTTTTTCATGCGAAAACTTTGCGTCGCTCCGTTCTCTTAATGATACATAGACAGTAGACACGTACCACTGTGTTTTGAAAATCACTAAAAAAGTCTCCTTTTTTTAATATTGTAAAGATATTTTGTATTGGTTTAAAAATAGACCAAAGTACGTAAGTACTTATGGTTTCGACAGCAGGTTTGCTGCCAAATGCAGTGATATTGATGTAATCACAGTGTTAGAAAATCGTCAAAAATATCTCATATTTGAATATTCCAGCCAAAAAAATAATATTCATTCAGTCTTGATTCAAACATTTTTCACTTGGGAGACACGATTTTGTAAAATTAAGATTTGTTGAGTAATTTCTAAACACAGTGCCGTGGTTCTACATTTTTTATTATTTTTTTTTTCAGAATTTGTGAACTAGCCACAAAATTAGTCTGAAGAAAAAAGAAGAAATTTCGCTACTGCTGCTTTTTTGAATCATTGACGGTAACTGCATTTTTATGATGATTTTTTTCACCTCAGGATTTCCTTTCAAAGTTGCCCTTTTTCGAAATTAACTCATATACTGTAATCAGAAGTTTCCCATCATATACAAAAAGAAGGTTAAACACATCAATAGAGTATTGAGACATTGCACAAAATGATCAACCATGAACTAAATCGGCATCAACCATTTGAAATGGTTTTGGTTTTACTGAAGAAAAAGAAGGGAGAAAAAATTAATCCTTTACATCGAAGAGAAAACACGTTTTCTAAAATCACAAAAGGATTGAATCTGAGACTTGGAAAGAAGAGCCTTTTGCAATCAAACTAAGAAGACCTTGAACATACTGTAGATGAAAATCATCGAAAAAAGTCTCATTTTAGTAGAATAGTCTTATTTTCAAATCAAAGACGTTTGAAATTTGACCTAGCCATTTTTGGGTACAAATTTCAAATGAGACTTTTTAGGTAATTTTCAGCATCACAGCATTGCTGTATAGCATCCATCGGTCTACCAGAAAACTTGGAAAAAATACTAGTTTACCAGTCAAGCAGAGCTCAAACCTTTTATCATCATCATTTTCTGCAGCCTGCAGAACACAGAAGAAGAAGGATGATTTTCCGCCATTTTTTTCTGGCCTTGACTTAAAAGTACACATTGCATGGCTAGAGAAACTTTTTTTCCATTTCTGAGTCTCGTTCCTGAGTTTTTTGGCCATCAGAAAAGGGCTAGGATCGCTCTCAACATTATGAAAATCGCACAAAAAGTTGGCATCCTGATCATCAGTGCAGTGCAAAAATGTGCGGTTGTACGCTCCAAAGATAAAGAACTTGTTTCAAACCTGGTTTTAAAAAAATTGGAAACATTTTTTGATGGGGAGCCGACGGAAGACAATTCATCAATGAATTTTAAGCTAGAAAAGTGCATTTTTCCTCAGATCAGACAAGAGATTTCACCGATTTTTCTGCCATTTTTACTGCCTACAACAAGTATTAGAAAACATGTGATGTAAATCCAAGGGCGAGATCAAGCTGCTCTCTTAAGTAACATCTGTAAATTGCAAATTCCATTTTAGTTTTATTGACAGTCTTTATTATTAGATCACTAAAAAGACACAATAAATAGAGATAACAGAAATAAATACTTCCGAAGAAAATAAATGCTTTTAGAATTTTATTTCTAATTCTCTATTTCAATAAGTTAGAAAATTAGACAACAAAGGGTTCTGAAAAAATGGTTCAACAAGGATGAACAGATGAATCAGAATGGTAGCAAAGGAAGAAAACAAAAAACAAAGGAGATACCAAATAATTGCACGCTTCATTCATTTTTCGAAGCTATAGGATGAATGCCATTTCAAGAGAGTTTTTGGTTTGCTAACAAGGTAGCTTGCTACTGCAGCGAGATGCCGCTTGCCAAAGAGGCTTCCAAACATACATTTATCAGTTTCGCGTTTCATAAACTGCATTGTTACTTTATTGCAGCACTAGCTACTGCTAAGCTCTATGTACTTATTATGAACTGCTGCTGCACCAAGAATAATGCACTGACCTCCATTTTTTCACTAAGATTTCTTCACCCCTTCTTTCCAAGACGACGACGTGACCGTGCATTTCCGCCCTTCAAAATAACACACCCTCTTTATAAAAAAGGTAGCACTTTGAGATGCAATTTTTCAAGCAAGGACGATAGATGCCGTCACTACACAACCCTTTAATAGAATGCATTTATTATTCTATACTGAGTGAAATATTTCCGTACTACATCATATATCAGTGATGCAATGTTTTAAAAAAGTACGAAAATGTAAAACAAGAAATATGGAAACGATTTTAAAACGGAATGTCTGCTTTTTTGTTGACGGAAAACCTAAAACTAGTTTTCGAGGAGGTGACACAAAGACTAACTGCTGATAAAATTCAAAAGCATGAATCATAATTTTAAAACTTAATTTGTCTCATTAAAATCGTTAAAATCGAGTGAATCAGTTGTTCTCCCAAAGGAATTTAACATGAAAAACAAGTTTACAATGACCTAAAAATCTATATAAAATATGAATTTCATCATCTCAGCTTCGTGAAACTCGTGAATTGGCTACTGTTGAGTATTTGGCAATGATAATGAAATTGATTGTATAAGTATCATCAACCATGATGATTAGAATTCAAGGAGATTTCAATATTTGCTAATAAAGTTTGACAACTTATTTTTTTGTTTCATATAAAACTAACTACTGAGTGCCAATCTGTCAAAACAATGCAATTCACGCGCATAATTTGTATTATTCAAGTCAAAATGGTAGTTTACAAGTTTCTTGGAATACTTGGGAAGACCAAGCATCAGGTAAAAAAATCTCAAAAACAAGTTCTACTTCATGTTAAATGTTCTGAAGTATTTAGAACCGTGACAAAGTACTCCTCAAC
This sequence comes from Oithona nana, assembly GCA_900157175.1. Classification (NCBI taxonomy): domain Eukaryota; kingdom Metazoa; phylum Arthropoda; class Copepoda; order Cyclopoida; family Oithonidae; genus Oithona; species Oithona nana. The sequence continues at coordinate 44,059 of LT727948.1, forward strand.
GATGCTTAGCTGGAATTTCAGGATTTTTTTTTTTTTTTTTGCTTCTTTCTGCAGAAGCAAAAACCTGAAATGTTGAATATTTATTTTTGTCTCTGAGAAGCTAGCTGTGAATCTGTGATGCCGTAAATCAATCTTCAAAGCTGAATTTAGTTCAAACATCTCCTGATTATGTCTATAGCTATGGATGAACCAACGTCAGGTTTTTGAACAAAAGCGAGAAGTGAATTCGAGAAAACCGAGTAGACAAGAGTAGTGACCAAAAGTGAAGGACGAAGCTACTCTGCTACCTGCAGCAGGCAGCAAGGATGTGTCTAAAGAAGAAATTTCTTCTTTGGACACTGAACTGCTGCTATAGGCTGCAAGCAGCAGCATTCACCTGTTCAGCTGAAAAACGAGCCGGAACAACGGCAGCCGTGTCCTTTTAAATAACAACAAAACTTTTATTTATGGCCTTAGTAACCCGACCCGACTTTAGGAACTAATTCTAAAAACCTAACTAAAGCTTAGGATGGGACTAACTTTGGATTCTTGGTCTATAGGTTGATTTATGTAATGTAACAAAGCCTACCGTGGTATATAGCTCCAGAAGGTTAGGTAACTATAGGTACTCCTATAACTTGGAGTTTGTAGAGCTTGTTCACTAGCTTTTTGCAGCTCACTTTAGCTCCTTTGGCACTACTTTTTTCACGGGTTTTTCAAGAGTTGAGCTCGTTTTTCGCTGCTGCAGCCAAAAGAAAATTGGTGACGGCGAGTGGCTCTAAGGGGCCTACAGTTAGCGGACTGGCCGACCCCTGTGTTCCAGTAGACACATACACACACGAGTAGGAGAGCGAAAAGAATCTGGCAGTACGGGCCACCGAAATTCTCCTCTCAAAGAGTAGCACTGAGAAGACTGCTAGAGAAGCTAACTAAGCTTACCAGCTAAGCTGAGCCTGAGCTGAGCGGGACAGGCCGGCATTGAAAAATCAGTGTTACTGAGAAGCCCTGCTTGCCGGCATCGCCTATGGATGGCGTTTAAAAAGCGGGCCCGTATACGTCTACCTCATATGTCAGCCACTCTCAGCTGAGTTCTATTGGTGCTTGCCTCAGCAGCAGCAGCAGCAGCAGAGCAGTAGTAGCTGAGTCCCATTAAGGGTGTACCTTCAGACTTTCATAGGCCTAACTTATATAACCACCAAAGGGCACTCAACTCAACCTTAGCCAGGATGGACAACTCTCCTCAAGAACTGGAATTCCGATGCTATGCAGGCCTGTTTTCAGACAAAATCTTGACGAATTATCATCAGTAGCCGACGCGACCATGGATAATTTTTGCATTCTTTTGACCTTTTTTCACCAATGACTTGAGGCTTGACAAGATCAATTATTGCAAAAACTTGAAACCCAAATCTTGAAAACCCATCTAAGCTACTACCACAAAAATGGTATACTAATGTTTCAAAGATTATTATTGACCATGATTTTGACAAGAAGACGAACCCTTAAAAACCTTAACCTTTAGTCAGAAAAACAGGTTTCTTTTCAGACATATAATTAGAAGTAGCTCATATTATCTGATTGCTATGATGACTAAAAAGACTTGTCTGCAATAATGACTTTGAAATGTCATGCAAATTGCAAAGCTGCTTTGACTGCTTTCGGTCAACTAAAGGGAAATTGGTGTAATTTTGTGGAAAGTGACGCTGAAAATTTGGACTCTGCTGCTTCTCGTGCTACTCTTGAGCTATTGGATGAGACAGTCTTATACAATAGATGCTTCCAAAGCTCCTTTAGTATTACAAAACTTGTTGCTTTCAACCTAAAAAAACTTTCTTTCGTGCATTTTTCCATGAATAAAAGAATTTCAAGACAAATGGATACAGTGTAACTTAGAGCACTTTTTTGCGAGATGCACTTCTCTCGTGCCACACACTCCTAAATCAAACTGTCCTAATGAGCCAAAGGATTCTAGTGAAACGTGAAAAAATGCAACTTAATCAAGAATACCACTACAGGATGGTGAACAATTGAAAAGGTCAGAAAGTTTCTAAAAACAAGAAGTACACATCAAGTAGTAAAATCGTGAGGGTAAACTTGAGTTAGAGTCGTGACAAATTACTATTTGATCAAAGAATCCTCGTAAAACTTTCCCAAAAAGCATTTTTTAAAGGTTCGGATTTGGGGGATTTTGGTATGTTTTTGCAGTCTGTGACATATCAGAACCTTTGTTTGTGATCTGACGTGGTCCTTCGGGAATGGATGATGGAGACACTAAGTACCAAAGCTTGGCCGCGGCAAAAAGTGTCCTATTCATTTTGTACCCGAGACTAACAACTCAACACACGGAGGCGGAGACGTTCTATTACTCTGTCAACAAACTTGTTGCATTTCCAGGAAAACAGTCGAGCGGCACGTCATTCTAAACTGAGTTAAAAACCGCAAAATAACTCTGACTACTTTTTCTATAAATTGCCAAACATTCTAGGCAGTTAAAAAAATCTTTTTTGTGAAACATATTGTAGTATCAGGTTCATAGTAATCATTTCCTTGTCAAAACTCTAGTTAGATTATCTTTTCCCAATCCCTTTATTTTTTTTTCTTCAGTAGGCCATTTTTAATACATCTGACATCTATGGCGTCTCAAATTTCAAGGATATTTTATAGGAAGCCATTGATGATACAACTATTCATGATGAAAAGGGGAAAAACTTGGAAGCACATGGACCGTGACATTCAGGATCCCAGAAATGTTAGAATAGACCTTCTGTACAAATTCTTCACGATAGTATGTAACAACCTTACCTTTTTAGTTATTTCTTCTTTTGTCAATTTGAGAGCATTTTGTGGTTTGTCAATAATTTTACCTTAGACAATTCCAAAGTTGGATGGTCACTTACCTAAATTTGGATTAGAATGAAAAAAAAAAGGGTCTGAATGCGAAAAGGTATTTTTTGTAAATCCTGTAAATCTATTTTTCAAAAAGTTTGAAATTTTTCAAACTATAAGCGCGTGCAAATGTTTTCGAGTGAAGCGTCGAGTTTCGAGCGAAGCGAGAAACGAGTCGCGTAACGAGTTTATAAAATGACCAAGCGGCGTTTTGCTATTAATAAAAACATGTACATCTTGCACCTATAATATGAGGGCTCTGATGAGGTTTTAAGTAGCAAAATCATGTACATTCTACTGCCAGATTTAGGGAGGGTTTTTATCTCAGGTCTCAAGTTTAGTAGTATGA
>LT727948.1:58286-82240 GCA_900157175.1 Oithona nana
TATGAGTTCGTGTAATAGCTCGTTTGAAAGCTCTCGTCATGCAGATTTCAAAAATCTAAGTCTCCATTCTCGACAGTGAGGTCGATTAAAAGTCCATTTTCGAGTTAGGTGCTCGATATAGTGGATTTTTAGTGGATTCACAGGACCGTAGAAGTTTGTCCTGTTATTGCTTTCCGTTTTTAATAACCCAATTTTTTTCAGGTTACCAAAATTAAAATTTAACTCACAGCTGGCAGATTTTCATAGAAAAATCCGCCTACAGTCAAAATCCCATGTCTACCATCTGGCAATGACGTCACAGCACATCCGTGAGCAAAGAGAGGAACAACCAATCGTTGATTCTTGACATTCCATTCCATAGTTGTATCATCGAAATATTGCACCTGATCAACTTCACGGACTGAAAAACAATTAAAAATCTGTAGCCAGTGTTTGAAATTCCTTTTAGAAATCTCTCTTACGTTCTTCACTGAATCCGCCGATGACATAAATGTATTCATCATTGATTGTGACACTACAAGCCATGCCTACAGGAAGTATCAAAGAAGGATAATATTCCCAATGAATTGTAGCATTGATTCCCGTCAAGGGCATGGCAGAGACTTCCCCCCAGCATGAAGCAAAATATTTATAATCAGATCCATATCCACAATTGACATCATATTGGGAACCTGGCATGGAAAAGTGGCTGTATCCTCCAATCTTGTAAAGATAATCATTATGCACAACCATTGAGTGAGAATCTTCTCCGGAGAAGTACAATTGCCAACCTTCACTTGATCCTAGATCTTCAACGACTAAATCATATGTTGTGGAGTTGGACAGCTTCAGCCTATATTCTGAAATTATGCTGGTGACTTCCCAATCATTAGACCAAAACTGGGGAAATCCTCCCAGACCACCAGTTTGGTAGAGTTCTTGTTTGTCATGACTGAATGCTTTAAAAGAAGTTGAGCGTTAGATGTTTTATAATGACCATAAAGGTCAGACTTTACCTATTGCATCAAAGACAACAGCCTTGTGTGCAAACTCAGATTCTACGTCCTTTCGTGGATTTGAGGCAAGGGGTATTTGACATTTAGATATCGAATGATTTCCATCTCCTAACAGGACAGGTTTGTAAGCATAGAAATTTCCTGTAAATTATAGACGAGACTTAAAAGGCTTTTTAACTGCATGGTCGTGACTTTTTGAGGTTTGAAAGCCTCGAAAAGTCATAATAAAAGTCTTGAAAACCGTCTCTTGCAAGCAGTGTCTAAAGAAGCTAGATGACTCCATCCACCTAACTTTCAAATCCCTGAAAGCAATGCAGCTCAGCTCAGGTAAGCAATTTTGTGAACGTACAATTTTCCTTGTGTTTGAAAGTCACGCAAAAAGGTAATCCTCTAAGGCTCTCTAATGTCTCTAATTGAAAATTAAAACTTGTGTGAATAGATGAAAACTGTTGATGTTTTTGGCATTCCAGAGAAGTGTCTTTTGTTTGATGTCTGGTCTCAGTTTTGAAAAACCCGGTCTCGATCTCGCCGGACTGGTTTTTCGGAATTTTTACTTAATAAGGGGACGAAATCGTAGGAACTTACTAATCACTGTTCCAGACTCACCAGTACTTGGGGAGTTAAAAATGGTATGTCACATAAGTAAGTCCCCAAGCACGTGAAATCCGAAACTCGGTCTCGTAACGAACCGTGTATATAAGTATCCGTTATGTCATGTCATGATGGTGTGTCTTTTTGCTGAAACATGACACTGCTTCAAAATCTTATACGTAATATCTAGCTACCATTACCTAGATATTATAGAAGATGACACTGACCTATCCTCGAGACTCAGAGGGTAGAGGCTTTTCAAATAAACATGTTATCATCAAGCTGCACGATGCAAGAGCAGCGCTGCCTCTGCTTTAGCTTCTCTCTTGCTTGCTCTGTTTACTCTTCTTTTCAGTTTGCTAATAGCAAAGCCTGAAAAAGGAGGTGATTGCTTTAGAAAGCAATACTAGATACAATGCCTCTAAAACTCTGTTCATGTTTACCAGTGCTATCATCATCACAAAAGGCAGTAAAATTGAACACTTTGAAGACACCAATGAAGTTGAACTCTTTTGTGATGGGCTGCTTTGACCAAGATGAGAAAGAATTATTAGAAAACTTTGTGCACCGATTGAACATTGGTGAAAGTCTAAATGAATTGGAAATTGATGTGTTTCATCATTTGATTTGCCAACATAATTTGTTTGAAGTCGGATTATTGTGAACAATGTCGACCTAAGGAGGCTACATGCAAAATTTCAACCTCCTAGCTTCAAACTGTGGATTTTTATAATGAACACTATGCCTTCAATCAAACCTCCCTGGCCTTTGTTGACCTCGGAGGCCACGGTAGCCGGCCTCAAATGACTCAACGTACTCTTTTTAATGATCAGAACATACATACAAAATTTCAACCTCCTAGCTTCAAAATGTGGATTTATGTAAATAAAAAACAAGATTAGGAATTTCATAAATTACATACAGCACTTACTACTTAGCACTCACATTCTTTGTCCTTCATAGTTTAGTTTCAAGAACATAAGAAGCTTACGAAAGATCTTTTAAAGGTAATACTTGCTCATTTTTTAATTACGTGGCTGCTTCATTCATTGATATGATATAGATAGACAAAGACATTAAAATGAAGATTTAGGAGTAGATTATACTTCAATAATACCTCATTGGGTTGGGTGAAGTTTTGTTGAGAGTGAAGCGAGCGAGGTTGCGAAGCAACCGAGCTACTACGTCTATCGAACGAAGTGAGATAGCGTAGCTGAACGTGTCTAGGTACAGCCTATGGTCAAAATTCAAGGTAAAGTGCGACACTTTTCTTTATTGAGAGTGGAGCAAACGAGGTTCGAGCGAAGCGAGAACCGAGTAGCGGAACTCTCTAGGTATGGGCTGGAAGTCTAAAAAGTTGGAGTGCTTGTAACAGGGAAAGAATTTTCACGAATTCAATGTTAAGGAAAGAAGCGCCGCTATACAACCCCCGTCAAAACTCCCGCGCATCGCTTCCCCTGCTGTCGGCGTGTTGCAGCGCAGAGGACGGAGCGTCTCATGCATGCACATGACCGACACAAAAGTCAAGCTCCCGTAGTTCAGATTGAAAGTCTGATATGAGAGAGGGCCTACTACAGGGAAATTATTTTTACGAATACAATGAAGAAGGGGAGGATTGGGAAGGGGCGAGGTGTAGGTGGGTGAGGTGTGGGTGTGGCGGAGGTGTGGGGTAGGTGTGGGAGGAGGGAGGTGGAGGTGGAGGTGTGGGGTAGGTGTGCGGGGAGGGTGGTGGAGGTGTGGGGTAGGTGTGCGGGGTGGGTGGTGGAGGTGCAGGGTGGGTGGTGCGGGGTGGAGGTGTGGGATGGGGTGGGTGGTGGAGGTGTGGGCGGGGCGAAGCAATTGCTCCACTCGAATTTCCAAAGTTGGCAAATGCGCAGCCTTCCAACTTTGGACCCCTACCGTATTTTTAGGATAGTTTTGCCCAAAAATTCAAATAATCTTAAAACTCAATTCGCTTGCAGCTTTATGTTATGAAATTAGATGTACTGCAATGTGTAAGACTGTAATCCAGATCACTAGCTCCAAAATAGATGCCTAATATAATTATAATGTGATACTTATCCAGACATTTTTGACATGAAACCTTTTTAAAATTGCTTGTTGTTTGACAATTGACGGCTTCTTTATTGGCATCAGCTTCTTCAAAAACTTCATCACTGTCTTCATCAATTGTCATCAACGCCTTATTCCCTGCTTTTTGCTTGCTACTAATGCACAATTTCTATCGGTTGTAGGTACCGTTCAATTTCATACTTGGCGGAAACCATCTTTTGTACATTGATTGATATCGAGCAGCTCGCGAATTTATTTCAGGTACGATTTGACTTATCAGTGTTGAACTCAAAAGTTTTACTATTAATTCTGGGCTAAGTTAGGTTAAAACAGTAGTAAAGTCTTACTTGATTTTGCACCATATTGGATGGCTCCTGTGAGGTAACAAGTTCCTTCATCCCCCTTAACATCGCAAATTTCTCCATAATTTTTGATCTGTGTCGGAGAAATTGTAGTGATTTGACCACTGGGAGCTTCAGCAGTGGACACTTCTTCTTCATCTAAAGCACACCTGCATTCTGTGCATCGATCTTTGCTTTTGGCAGTCTGCAGACAGCAATCTCCACCGTCAAAGTCGCAAGTTCTCGAATTCAAGTGGTCGTCACAGAAGCCATCAGCAACATTGCTACCGAAGCTTGAACATGTCGGTGTCAAATTGAAAGGCTCTTCTTCTTCTTCCTGATTGTTCCTCGGAACGATGATAATGAGGGACGTCACACAGACAATTGCAGCAATCAATAAAAAGCCAAATAGGATGGATTTCCACGGAATACCTCCAGCTCCGTCATTGGAATCCCTTGATTCGATTTTTGTAGCTTCTTCAAAGGCTTCGGATTGAATTGTGCGTTCTAAAGAAAACCTTGAATTGCCTAAAGATCCTCGGCTAATGATGCTCAAATTATTCCCCGTCAGATCATTATCGTTTTCGCCAGCTTTGCGCGAAAAAGTGGGCGAGGGACCTGCAGATTGGTTGGGTGAATTGTAAGTGTAGTAACTCTCAGTTACACTGGTAAAACTTTCAAAATGAAGTTCTTGTCTACTGTCTTCCATTTTTCTTGCTTGTCTTTTAGCTACTACTCACTCTTCTGGCCAATTATGGTTAGAAAATTGGTCCCATTTGCATTGATTTACTAATTACCAGACATAGCTAAGAAGCAGAATTAGCACCCACTGTATGTATGTATAGGTACCTCGTTTTATTTTCAAAGTATTTGCGGTAAAGAAAACGAAAGAAAGCAAGTTGGAAAGCTTTCGCTGTGTTTTACACTTTCCAAATATGCCATATGGCTTCTTTTGATGTTATAAGGTTTTCTTTCCTATCTACTTCCTCAAACTCTAAAATAGATCTTGGGGCTTCTTGGTGGTTTTTAGTTATTATATGTACTGCCAAAATGAAAACGCCTAAGAATATACAACTTAATTTTGCTATCTAGGTAGTAGGTATATTTCTATGTTCATTTTTAGTGTTACAAAATCAACTCTGTGTCAAACATTGAAAGTAGATTTTACATTGTCCGATAAGACAGAAAAGAGAGTAAGACGTGAGGTAAAGGTAAACTCAATACTTCTTGAGGTTCAGAAACGATTTTTCTGATGGTCAGTCTGCAAAAATGCTTTAAAGTTGGGACATTCAAGTTGGCTTGAATCAATTGGACTTGAGAATCTGTAAAACTAGGAACACCAATTATATTGGTTTCACCCATAAATTCGCAAGTACGACACATGGATTCTCTGACCAAAAAGACTGTGGACTCCGGCTTAGTATTCATTACTGATTGTTCTTCATTAGTCATCAATGTCAAATCTTCCTTATCCTTCAATGGGTCCCATAAAGAGATGGAGGCTGTATCTTGGCAATTTTCAGATTTTCTCCACCTAGGTGTATCATAGAGGCAGACAATAGCTGTACCAAATGGATTGATGTCAAAATTCAAAACTTGCATGTTGAAAATGTATTTAGGCAAGGGATGATAGAGGGTGAATATTTGTTTACATTCTCCAGTGTATGGGTCCCATAGAATGAGCTTGCTATCTACAGATCCGGATAACAGGAGAGATCCATCAGGCCAGAATTTCAAGCATGTAATGTTATGCAGGTGTCCGGATAATTTCTTGTGTGGGGCTAGCAATTTTCCGTTCCTTTCTTTGCTGTAAATATGATTGAAGAATATAGAAGTACTACTTGACAGGCCTAAAAAATCAATTGATTGTATTACAACAGTGTGAGCTCAACCTCAATATGTTCAAGTTCGTTTTGGTTTTGACCAATGTATTCTTGCTCACAATGAGTCTTATTCAAAGGGATTTTCAAAAGGGTTATTACCACAACAGGTAATGTTTGAAAAAACTATTTGACACGCTCAAGTTTTCTATCTTCCCTCTTAGGCAGTCAACAATTAAAAGAAACCATGCCTTTTCATCAAAGATTTGCCTTGAGAAATGCTTGATCCAAGAATGTTTTGCTTTCGCATTAGATAGTGACGAAAATTGTGCCATAAGAAATGTATCCAATGCACAAGATCTGGTTAAAGTTCACCGAGACCATTTTAACAGTATGATTCACTGGGTCGATTCCTCAGTCATTTCAAGTAAGAACTAAGATTTGTGTCCAATTTTCAATTTTGTCGAATCTTGTTTCTATCTTTCACAGCATTGATTTCCCACTTTCTCGTAATTTACAAGGGTGGCATAGTCATAGATTTTAGTGATGATTGGCACAAATCTAAACATTTGAATTGGCCAGCCACATACAATGGATTTCTCGATAAAATTGGACCTTACATTCTAAGAAATGATTTCAGTTTGCTAATCAATATTGATCCTCAAAGTGGGTCGTTCTACTCTTGGACAATGGATCCATATGAATTGCCAGTATATGAACCAAGTTTGAGTTTGAATTTGACCTTAGCAGAAGCAGCTCATGCTCATCAAAATGGCAAAGGTTTTGTAATGAAAAAGAATAAGAAAACTTTTGCTTTTGAAAATGGTCAATGGAAAAGCGGACCAGATTTTTGGTCTTTTCAGAAAGTATGCATGACTTTTGTTCCATTCAATGATAATCATGTCTACATTATTGGAGGAATTGGGAACAATGATGTCATGAGAAGCAAGATTTCAAGGTATAATTTTGATACCAATAATATTAAAAACGATATTACAGAAATACCATCTGGAAGCGTTTATGATTGTGCCTGTACAGGATTGATTGCCAATGACCAAGAAGCATTGGTAATCATTGGTGGCTATAATGACCAACACTTGGCTACGAAAAAGGTTAACATCTATTATACAGGGACTGATACTTGGGATACCCTAACAGACTATCCTTTTGACTTTTATGGTGGGATAGCCGTGTCTGTAAGATCAAAAATTTATGTATTCGGAGGTTCTGAAAATCTTGTTTATATGTATGACTGGCAAGGTTCAACAACGTGGACCCCAAAGTTTGAACAAAATACTGTCCCTTATCCTGCAATGGTTTTGCCCTACAATTTTGAATAAAGAACCAAAAATTTTGAGGTTACCTGTAGACAACAAGTTTTCTGGCTTCTGCTCCAAATGCCACAATTTTTCTGTTAAATGATACCGCTAAACAAAGTACAGGATGGTCCAAATTGATGGTTTGACTCATATTAAATCCATTATCTTCCGAGTCCCAAATCTTTGCTGTATGATCATGAGAGGTAGTAATAATCAGAGTTTTCTTGAAATCAGATTGAATTTCAATCCCACTAATGGCTCTGCTGTGGGATTTCAAGGAAATCATGTATTGGGAAGTGTCTGCATTCCAAATGCACAAGTCTCCAGATGTATGGCCAGAAATCACCACTGGTATCTTGATGTATCTTTTGATACCTACCACTACGTTGTACAGAATGCCTGCCTGAATAAAAGACATTGGTTTGGCCATCAGTGCAGGTTTTTGCCCCGATGGCTGAAACAAAATTTCAGCAGTGCCTGTTCCTCCGGATTCTAAAGTTTGAAAAGTCATAGTGGTTGGAGATGCCATGCAAACGGTTCTGTTGCCATTAATTGTAGCTATTTTCATAGGAGAATGGTTGCAACGATCTAACTCGGTCCAGTCTGATGCGGTCCCAGAAGGGCGGGGCATTGGTGGCGGACAATCAATAGAAGACTTCTTTTGCAGATTCATCAGTTTTGGAGCTGTTGCCATTCTCCTTCTCCTGAAAGTGAACACGTTTGAATCTTTTTACGGACCTTTTAAATTTTTCTTTAAAAAAAGACATCTAGTACTCAACTTGTAGATGATATGATACCTGCTCAAGTGCTCACCCATAAAAAGCCTAAAAACCCTAAAAGTCCTTCTCAAACTTATCTACTTACATCCTGTAAAATGGTGTACAAGGTGCCATATTTACTGTCACGTTACCTAGACTGTTAGAGAGACACTAAAGTACGCTCGAGAAAATGCGTAGTATGTAGGCAAGTACACGTTCCGAGTGAACTTTGAGACTCCACGCAACAACCACAAAAGTACGTTGGGTAAGCCCCCACGCAAAGAAACAATAGTGAGTTGAGAAGGGCCATAAATAAATTTCCTGTTTCTCAAGCTTTACGCTCCCGAGGGCCCGGCGACAATAACCCGAAAATCAGCATTGAAGTCTATTTTAAAAAAGCTTCATTTGAACAATGCATTAACTTGATTTACAAGGACGATGTTAACAATCCTAATCCAGATATTTGTTTCATTTTTTTCAATGCCCTTCCTTAAAGTAGTTAAAGTACAAAGACAAACTTGTGTATATTTTACAGTTCTATTCAATAGCTCACGTGCTTACTTATATTTTATTAGTGTAAAACTGCCATATTTTGGCAATGAATACCAAATATTATATTTCATTCTTTTGGATCATACCTTGAAAACATATTTGAAATGTTGGGTAAAATCGTATCGTGACGTACAAATATTGTATTTGGTTGACAACAGAATACGTAGCACTCCTAAGAACACTAAGAACTCCCTTACATAGTAAGATTTATCACTTTTTAGTAAAACTTTTTCGAGTAGTTTCGTCTCCAGTCAGTTAATATCTACTGTGGATTATAAGAATTAGGTGTACGAGCAAACGAATTCTACTTCTGTCTCGCGGTCGCAGCTATAAACGGAGTTTAGTGCTTGTTTCGAGTAGTTTCGTCTCCAGTCAGTTGATACCTACTGAGGATTATAAGAATTAGGTGTACGAGCACAATGCAATGACCCAGACAGGCAGCTGGTTCTAGATATTTGTAGTACACGAAGTGACTTTTGAGTGTACATACTGCAAAAAACGGACCAGTGCAGTTCTTTTATGGGTCGAGTTTACAGTTTAGTCTGTCTTTTGCTAACTAAAGTAATACCTAATACGGGTGGTATGTTTGTCACTAACTTTGAAAACAATGGGAAGTGTTCTACTTTACTGTACAGGTTGACATATTTATGCTTGAATGTTTCTAAGTAAGTTTCTCCTTCAACAAACCAACAACGATATGCAAATTATAATGTATCTTTTACCTTGGGTCTTTGAGAAGCTGGTAAACAACGTCAATTTCTAGAAATTAGTTGACGCCAGTTATGTGTAGTTCAACCCCTTCTTCTTAACTTGTTTTCAACAGAACTGAAGGGGTAGGTAAATTTCGCCAGCTGCAAATCAGATGCGCGTACACTGCAGCTATTCGAAGAGGGGAGAGTGCACTCGGTCGAGTCAAGTCACTTGTCATTGGAAGTTTTGGTTGTTTTGATTATTTCTATATTCATACGGAAATTTTTGACTTGAGTTTTATTCCTACTTTTCTCTCCAAAGTCCAAACTCCAAAACTATCGAGCAACAGAAAAAAGTCATCAAACTCACGAATAATGGATGTAACACAGTACATTGCAGAGTTTTTCTTACCCAATCTTCATTTCAACTTCCAACGTGAAATTCAGTGAATTCACAAAATTCACAAATATCGGCTATCACATTCCTGATTTCTTAGATTTCTTTATTTAAAAAAATCTTTTAAAATTTTTTTAGCAGTAGCACTAGCACTGAGCTGAGAATGATGAAACGAATCAAAAAAATTCAGGCTTTGACAGTCAAAGTTTAAAGAAATCAATAGAATTGACTGGAAACCCTGTACTAATATTCCAATAAAAATATTTGCTTTTGAGTTTTATATATGAAATTCAAGGTACTTATTGACACAAAAATATGCAAAAAGTTTTGGATGTCAGTCCAGATTGACATTTCAGATTTTGACTTCGTCTTACTTTCTGTTGACATTTTTCCATGAGGCCTAAGTAAACAAATTATTGGGCAGATTTTCATTAGATTTCTGTTTAAGGCTTTCAAACCTCTGATAGTTCTACGACTTACCCCTCAAATTTAAAGAAAAAAAATTGTCCCCACTTTTATAGTTTTAATCAAAAATTGGCATATCTATTTTTACTCTTTACTCAACTATTTTTTCTAAGCTCGACTTCAATTCGATGCGTTAGAAAAATAGATGCTCAGCCCTGTCTGCTGCGCACGGCAGCAGCCCCTGGTAAAAGTAAAAGGTTCAGCAGAAATGCACTTGACGCACTTGACTTGAAAAATTTTGGAATTGAAAATGTGAATCAATTTCAACAAAATGGAATTTTTTATTGTTTTTATGGGCTTAACGGTAACTCTGATCAGTTTAACATTTTTCTGTTTGAAAATCAAATCAACGAAGAAAACTCCGGAACTTTTGGGCACAGTAGGAACTGTCAAACCACTTGACGACTATGACAGTAGTGAAAACGCAGCTTCTTTCCACGTCAAAAGTTCTCCTGTATCCAGATTAAGACCCGTGTCAACTATTTCTGACGTGATTCACAATAATGACAATGGCAACCAGGAAAGCAATCGGACACCATCCAGAGCAGGAGAACGAAAATTGCCTGACATACCAAAAAATGAAAATAATCATGACCAAGGATCAGATCTGTACGCTACTTTAGGCTCCGCTTTAGCTAACAGCGACTCGGAAGAAGCTGAAACAGAGCCTATAGGTAAATTGAATTCATGACAGTTTAAAAAATCGTGAAACTTTTTGACGAGATTTTTCACAGAAAAGAAATATGAAAATGTTCGCCAAACTTTGTTTATATCCTTTCATTTTGACGATATTTTTTCACAGAAAAAAGTCATGAAAATATGTGAAACTAAAATTGATCCTTCCTTATGTATAGAATCAAACCACCCCTATGCAAAAGTTAAAAAGATACGGGATCATCCTTATGCAACGGTCAACAAGTCGGACGGGTCTTCCGCCCCTTCAACATCAGCAGCTCCACCCATCCCGCCCCCACCACCCGAAGTTGAATTAAGGCCTCAACCTCAGGCTCAACAGCAGTATTTCAGTGGAGATTCCCAAGACAGCTCCAAAGGGTACACAAGTATCAGTGTACGCGAGCCTTTACGTCATATACGCACAACAATGCCAAATCAAGACAGATCCGGATCTATGTCAAATCAACAAAACTACGCGGCTGTATCCGAAGCATCAGATGATATGTACGCAGCTATTGAAGATCCCACCTACATTCCTACTGGGAATCAAAGTAATAGTGACACTTATGCAGTCATTCAGTTGCCTGAAGAGATAGATGAAATAGATGCATCCTATTCACAAGTGGACAAAAGTCGGAAACGGAACAAAGCACCGCCTGCACCTGCAGGTGCAGCAGGAGGTGCTTCTGCCAAAAATGCTTCTTCCTCTGAAAGTAACAATGTCAACGATATGTATGCCAAAGTCCATAAGAACCGTGGAGAAGTGGATAATTTACCTATGGGTGCCTCGGCTATGCGTACTTCCAAAGAGCATTTATTAGGAGGAGCTAGAGGAGCTAGAGATGCAAGGTCAAGACACCATATCAATTACTCAGATTATGAAGTGGCCCATTACGATCCTAGTACTTCAAGTAGCAAAAAGGATTTGAATGAAGTAGGGTACGAAACGGTGCCTGAAAAAGTATTACCACCCACAAGGTAAGTGATTTTTGAGAAAATTCAAAATTGAAAAGTAGTTTTGATGATTTTACTTTGGGGTTTCAGGAGCTTTGATCATGAAGGATACGAACGAGTTCAAGACTACTATGACGGTTACGAGCTTCTGCGTGAAAACAGCAGCAAGCGGGGTAGTGGTCGGGGTGGTGATAGAGGCCCTTTTAATCGCCTTACATTTAGTTCCTCGTCTAACCGGTCAAATAAGAAAACAGATCCTGGATATGAAACTGTACGGGATCCAGCAAGCCCGAGGCCACCATTACCCCGGATGACTTCTCATCCAGGACTGCAACCAGAACCTCCATATGCTCAGGTTGAAAAGTACGAAGATCAGTCCGAAGAAGGATATGAAACGATTCCGGATAATGCCCGGATGGGGCTCAACTCTGAAAGAATATCATCCGAACCCGGATACGAAACTGTTCCAACACCTATCCGTGATCAGCATAGGATAGGAATTGATCCTGGTTATGAAACTGTACCCAATCAGGGCTCGACTATCATCCGGAGCTCCGGTGGATCCGGAATTGATCCCGGATATGAAACTGTTCCTAATGAAATTGGATTGCATAGAACTGCAGCTCCAGATCCCGGTTATGAAATGGTCCAAACTAAAGCTGAACCAGGATACGAAACTGTTTCATATGAACAACCCAAATATCAAGCTTCATCAACTTCGTCTTCGATGCATCACCATCATCATTCAAATTCACTCAATACGTCCACTGTCAATGTTGTGCATATGTCAGTGCGTAAAACAAACTCGGATCCACCTGTCAATGCACCTACACCTGTCTTGGCACCTCCTATGCTCTTGCCAAGAAGTGGACATCATCCTAGCAATCCTAATAGCAAATGGAATAATACTAGTAGGACCTTAGAAAACAATTCTTCCGTGGTCGTCATAGAACACAAAACAAAGGCTGTGAATAATAATTTTGAAGTTCTTGACACAACAGCAACAACATCTACTACAACAAAAGAAAGAGAAAGGGAAGAAGCTAAAAGAAGTAGTAATAATGAAATCCAATCTCACATCTTTGTATGAAAAATACACACCAAAATTGAGTATTACAAGTGTTTAATATGTCTCGAGTAGTCATCAACATAATCAGAAATATTTTCTGATCTCATCTCTCATTTGTAGATAATGACATGAGTAGTAAATATGAGTCATAATCTGGAAAATTCTTTTATCAAAAGGAAGTTTCTTCACTTGATAACACCTCCTTGAACAGCAGTTTTAACGAATTAATTTCCAAAATGGGGTGTTTAGATGAACTCAGGTTTAAGCGAAGGATGGTGTACCCATCGCTACTGGTTTTCCTTTTAGCCTGTGGCATGTTTGCAGCCGGATTCCTTTTCAAAAACGACGAAGATGTTTGCCGGTGAGTTCTTAAAATTGTACCAACCTTACGTTTATTTTCCCATTCTATCATGGACTGTAATTTCAGTTTAGGAAAACCGAAATGTACTGTCCTCATACCTAATTGTGAAGATAACGTTCGGATCGAAGACTTTGGCACTATTCCGTATTTTTTGATGATTGGAGGCATCATGTTGGGCTTTTCTATGGTTGTCCGGATTATCTCCTATGCAACACCGTTCATTTCTGTGGCTACCAACGATTGTGTGGCTGTTTCAGTAGTCTTAGCCAATCATTCTCCTTGGGAATGGAGGGCTGGAAGCGTTTGGACTCTACTTTCGGACTTTATCAATCTGGTGGTTTTTGCTTGGGGAACGGTGGCTGTTTTCCGTAAGTTGAATTGTTTGAATTTTCATGCCAGAGCTCAACATTAGAACATTTTTTTCAGTGAATTACAGTGACTGGAAACATGATGAATCAGAAAAAGAGAACGACGCCTATTGCCATTACGCTCTTTTTATGTCATCGATGATTTTGGTTTGTGGTTATTGGGGTCTCACAGCTCTACTTTCCGTGGCCAAATGTGCTTACGTTGTCAAGTCCCGCAGAAGGTCTATGGCTTTTTAAAAAAGAAACTTCTTTTCTGACATAATACGAATTTATTTCATTTTGGCCAATATTTTGGCGCGAAAATTCAAATGAGACTTCTGTGATCCTTGTTGCTTCACTAAAGAATTACCACGAATAAATTGATTTTCCCTTTTCTAAATTCTTTAAAATCCTTTCAGAACTCTTTTAGATGCCTAACCAGAAAGTCTCCTTCCTCCTATCCTGCATTGACTGCTACTCCGTGTCGTGACTGCTAGGTTACTGTACTGTCCCTCCTATTACTCTTAGAAGCAACGGCTGCTGCAGTAGCAGAAGCAGCGGTACAGGCTAATCATCCACAGTAGCAGCAGCAAGCAACGGCCTTCTTAGTTCGGCCGCGTCATCATTTTGGGTTTTCTAGCCAACGAGCCTAGAAAACGTTTTGGGGAATTGAGACAATTGGGGGCATTAGTATTCAAACGACATAAACCGTCTTAGCTTCCTCGGCCCCTTTTGAGCCTCTAAGGTTTTTAATATTGGATTGGAAATCTTGGAAAGATCTTTGAAGAAGTCTTGAAAAGATCGGGCCCGACCGAATGGCTTCGCCCGTGAAGTCCGTCGTGTCGCGTCTCAAAGGCACGGCTAAGGCAGTTGCAGTACTTCAGTCTCTACTACCGCGAGTCACGAAGCTTCGGCGGCGGTCCAGTTCTTCTTTGCTTGAGTCAGACTCTATGACGGTCGGGATGGGCACCGCTGCAGCACCGTAGTGGCTATGGAGGTGTTGGTCCGACGGACGCCACTAGTACTCAACTTGGTGCCGGTCTGTACGAGGCCGAACCGAACCGTCAGGAAAGAAAAACACGACAGGAGCTCTGGAGCCTGATGATAACTTGACGAAAATCCCAATATGAGAAATTGAAAAGTTGGATTTTTTTCAATTTTTTAGGGATTTAGGTTAGGAACGGTGACCATATGAAGAAATTTGAGGGGATTTGGAGGAAGTGGCGGTAAAGGGGAGTGCTAGCATGACAAGATGTGAAAAACTTGCTGGGTGGAGGACTTTCTAGCTTAGTAGGGGTTGATCGATTATTGGGTAAATGACCTACCTAGCACTTTAGAAAATATTTGAATTTTTGCGCCAAAAATTACACCTTTAAAATTCTAATGGTGAATTTTGATGTTGGAATTCAAGCATCTTTTCCGACCTTTTTATGCATTGTTGAGTAAACTTGAAAACCTTTGATACATAGCATTTTAAAAAGGTCGGTTTTGACTGGCAGCATTGATTTCGATGGACAACAGAGGGTAAAAAATCATCGATGCAGAGGAGAAAAAATAAACAAGCCGGGCTCTCTTGGCTCGCAAGTCTGTAACAATCCTATTTCAAACCATTTCATTTTGAATGATTTCTCTAGAGTGAAACTTCAATCGGTTTCGACATATGCCTAAGTCAAAAGAGAAAATGGCGAGCTCTAGCCCTGTTCTAACCTCCGAGTCAGTGCGAGGAAAGTCGGAAGCACGGTGAGTCACTTGATGGAAGGGACAGGTAAGCTTCTGGCCTGTCTGGCAGTCAACCCTCCCGCGCCCCACCCTCTTAGAAACAATAGCTTATTGATGAGCGTGGGTGGGTAATTAGTGGAAAAGTGTTAATGAGTCAACAATGGGGACCAATGAGAGAGCGTCTGAGACCCTCTACCTGGCCGTTTAGTCTCGCATCATTGAATAAAGAAAGGCAAGCGAGTCCGGGTACAAGAACAGACCTAGAGCATGTCTGAAGTGAAGAGCAAAATCGTCTCTCATCTAATAAGACTTCCGTAGTACTTGCCACTTGCATGCGCAGGCGCCAATTTTGGCTGCTTTCTTGAAAGGGCGAGTAACTCGGAACACTTTTGCATTTGGCCAGCAGCACACAAAGGCAGCCAAATGTTAGGGGAACAGAACAGAGGCAGAGTAACACACCCTGGACCCCAACAAAAGAAATTTTTCACAAGCTACCTGTTACCTGTATAATGTTGTATGACCTGAGCTTCTTGAGCCTTCGAATTTTGGAAAAAAATCAATGAATATGTCTGAAGGAGGAGGAAATGTGGTTAGGCGGCGTAATATTGCTATCGATTTTACTTTTATCATTTTTCTAAGATTTATGTGGATCTAAGTTTCATACCCAAAGAGAATATTGGTAGAGAGAGTGACATCGGGAAAGGATGGTCAGTGGTAGTTGGAGTGTTTTATGGAGGTTTGGAGACTTTTTACGAGCGAAGCGAGCAACCACCGGAGGCCTTACTTTTAGGTGCCTAAGGCACCGTCTAAGCAAGCTTTTATTAATTTTACAAACGCTGTGAAATCTGGTTGGAATTACGTCATGGAAAAGAATACAGGTACCGTATCGAACTGCAACTGCACTCACCAAAGGGTGTGCAAGGGGGGCCCCTCAAGCAATGAGTTTAAAAACTGACCAGTGCATGACTTGAGATGTTTTCAAAGTAATTAAAAGAGTCTACATGTAGCAAATATTGATAAAAGGCAACTTTACATTGAATATCATTGATGATTAGAATAGAGTGGATCTACTTCGTAAAAGAAGCAGAAGAGCGGAAATGTTTTTTTCCCGACCCCCGGCAAACTTGAGATGGCGGAGGAAGGACCCTTGCTAGGCACACTTGACAGGCCGGCATGACTGGTACGGAGTAAACTTGGTTACAGACGACTATCATGCACTTCTAATACCTGGAACTGCAGAGAAGTGGAATTGGCGCGATTCTGTTCAACGTTTCACGGCTATTAAAGTATTCATACAGGCACAAACTACGTAAAATGACCGATTTTTGTCAAAAATTGACAAAATCTCATAATGGATTTTGTAATGGAAAGTCAAAGATTTGATTATTGTCATAAAATCGCTTGAAATGCGCGTACCCCAGGTACCCCAATGATAGAAACGTCTACTAACCAAATCAATCAAAGGTGTGGCTGGGACATCTAGATTTTGGCTCTATCTCAAATTGTGAATTGACCGGTGAAACTGAGTGCAGTTCCGGTACTTTCTCACTTGCTTAACTACAGTAGGACAGCGAACAGAGGCTTGAAGGTACTAAGCAGTGCATGCTAGCAAACTCCTCCCCTTTGTTTGTATACAGTAAGCTCCTAGCCTGTTACGCCATCCTATTGCAGAACTGAGCTTGTCTGACTTGCTGTTTTTGAAGGTGCTTTGTCACGCGTCATTTCAATGCACTGTCTGCACTTGTGCACTAGACTTGCAACTTCTTTCCAATGCGGCGCGCAATGCAAGCATAGTCTTTTGCTCTGCGGTGACAATAAACCACAAAATCTTCCTTTCGTTCAGTGCAGTCCATGTTTCTTTGCAAAATCAAAACAAATCTCATAGTGTTTGAAAAATATATCATCTTACAGATCTTACATTTTGCAGCCCCCCAAAAGTGGCATAGATGAAAAATGGACAAGTGCTGGTCCAAATCTTGATGAAATATCTTTGTGTCCAGCAAGAGGAAAACTGATGATTATTGGTGGATTTGATGGCATTGCATATACCAATGTCATGTCATTGATATATTGGACTTAGATGATGAGACATCTACATACTTGCAATATACCATCGTCAGCTTACCCATTTTAAAAATATAGGCAGGAGTATTGGATTCAAAACCTATATTTTGTGGTGGTAGTCATGGTGACATTGGCAATCCTAAGGAATGCTTTGAATACTCAACTCAAGGATTCAAAAGTTTTGCTAATTTATCTTATGAGGCTGATTATTCTGCTTCAGTTGTGCAAGAAGTTTTATGGATTTCATCAGGACTCACGAGGCAATATTATGGAAGACAAATCACGAGTAGTGTATTCAAATGGCACCATTTCAGAAGGTCCAATAATGCCTGAAAAGTTAATTGACCATTGTGTAATTGGGATAAACAAAACTACAGTATTAGTGATTGGAGGATGCAATGACAATGGAGATACAACTAAGAAAACCTATGGATACAATTTTGATTCGGGTCAATGGTCAAATGGCTCAGAATTGCTTATTGAAAGATATGGTCATGCATGTGGCGTGGTTGAAAACAGTACAAATTTGATGATTGTTGTCATAGGTGGGCGCAATAATCATCAAAATGAATACTTTGACTCAGTGGAATTTGCTGTGCTTGATAAAGAGGGAGGACACCTTAACGCATACAGATTTGAGAATACAGTCGATTTTAGGAATAACGCATACAATATTTTGGCTATGGAATAGCGCATACAGGAGCAAAAAGAATAGTGCATACAACTTTAGTCAAGCTTAGGAATAGCGCAAACAGCTAGAATATTGTTAGTTCATGAATATTATCTAAAGCTCAAGCAGTTAGGTGATGATAGCCCCAACTCTATTAGGTTCTAGAGCTGAGTTAGGTTAGTTGAAGTTTTGTTAGGTTAGGTTAAGGGAGTTCCTGCGAAGCAGGACGAGCTTAACCTAACCTAACAAAACTTCAACTAACCTAACTCAGCTCTGGAACACATAACACAAGCCAGCATACTTTTATGAAAGGTGAGTGCTTGCTCCCGCAGGGTTAGGTGCACGCGAGCGTAGATTAGGTTTGGTTAGGTTAGGTTGAGTTGGGTGTATTTTATTAAGATTTCAAGTATTTGTACTCTATGTACTGTTGTAGAATGATTGT
Source organism: Oithona nana (assembly GCA_900157175.1). Lineage (NCBI taxonomy): Eukaryota > Metazoa > Arthropoda > Copepoda > Cyclopoida > Oithonidae > Oithona > Oithona nana. Next base: position 76,567 of record LT727948.1, read on the forward strand.
ATGCCTTATTCACTGAACTGTATGCGCTTTTCCTATGGTCAAAACAGTGTATGCACTATTCCTATCTCAGCTGTATGCGCTATTATGTATGCACTATTCTTACACCCTTGTATGCGTTAAGGGAGGCACCCGATAAAGATGATACCAATCATTCACTTGGGAATGGAAGTATGGGCCTCAATTTCCCTTCAAAGTAGTTTACCCTGCAGCAGTATCCACAAACTCTATGTTGTTGGAGCATACATTACATATGTACAACAAGATTCCAGTTATTTCGCGTAACGAGTACCTCAATCCAAGTTTGCTTGGCATCACCATCAAACTTTGGACACCTATACAATTTTCTTATTCTGATAAGACATGTGAATTGGCAGATAACCTGACTTGGATAGGACTTCCTCAGAAGATGAGCGTAGCAAGAAGTCTTGTTGCTGCGATCATACTTCCAGAAGACCTAAATAATGACCTGCGAAAATCATAAACCTATATCAAAGCTTGCAGGACGTAACAATGGAGAATTGTAAACTTTTGTGAATAAACTAAGACTGATATAATTTATGAACAATAAGCACTAAATTACAATGCTTTCGAACGAAGACTTGATTAATAGGTTGCGGTAGGTAAGACCCGAATGTTGCGCTGAGTGAAAATCTTGCAATCAACAAAGTTGCACCACGTCTTTATAGAAAAATCCTAATGACCGTTTGTATGTCAAGATGTTCGCCCTATGATGATGAAACTTTGCATGCATATTACATAATCTACACTTTATATGGAGCATTTCTACGACAAAAAAAATCTAAAAATAAAAAAAAATTGACGAAGTTTTCGGAATTTTTATTATTCTACAATTTTTTGCGAGCGAGGTGAACAACTGCCGGAGGCCTTGCCAAAAACACCGGCTTAGACACTTCAAATAAATAAATGTTGTGGATTCAGGAATTTTTCCTATATGGTCAACTATGAATTAATCTGTTGTGAAGATTCCCTCACGTCAGAAGAGAAGAGTTCTGGGGAAAGTTGACTGCTAGCTGCTGATGCTCTTCTTGCTGCTCGACGTGTGAACTTTCGACAGGAATCTTATTATGGAAAATGAAATGTGTCACTCATAAATTCAAGGTTCGAGTGCAAGTAAAAGAAGAAGAGGTGAAATTCATTTCGGTCAAGTAAGAAGGTGAAAAATCGGGGGATGGATAGCGTTGCTCTAATGTAACTACGTTTTTGGGTTACATTGGCCTTGAAAATTAATTGTTGTAAAAGCCAATAAAGAAAAGTCAATTTCCCTTTCCCGTTTCCTAAATGAGAAGTGTCTAACGCCTCCTGCTGCCTATGCCTGCTCTGCTGCTGCTGCTTTAGTGCTCCTCATCTGCGCGTCAATCTCATTTGTTCCACACTCTAAGAAAAACAAAGTTTTAATGACCTGAACGAATCCAAACAATATTGAATCACTGCATCGTTGCTCTACTTCAAAGAAGCATCATGTACTGGAAACTATTGATTTTATCACTTTCCATTCAATCATCTATTCAATACCGCCCTCCTCCTGTGGCTCAGCAAGCCATGAATAGTAATCGACAAATTCCCCCTTTAGACTACTTTCCTCACTTATTTTGTGTCTGTTTTAGATTTTAACAAAGTGGGAGCCAAGTTTCATCCCTCGCATCCTCGATGCGAATATGGACCCTGTGAGGTATAAGTGGCTGAGTGATTTAATCGGGTGCACTCTAATTAAAATGCAAAAAAGAAAGTTATGATTGATTTCACTGCATTTTCAGGTTCCTCAATGTTGTGAAAACGGCATCGCTGTGCGAGTTTCTAACATGAAATTCGGGCATATGCAATGCCCAGATCGAGGTTGTTTTTCATGTTTGAGTCAACAATACCTCCTGGGTGTCCATGAAAGATGCAGTTTGGATCACACACTAATGAAATCACTTTGCGCACCTGGCCTTTCCTGCATGATTTACTGCTCCAAAGACATCGAAGGAATCCAGAGTTGTTGGAATCGATACGGTACTTGTCAACATGACCATGTTCCAGGAGTAGCTGCCCAACAGTTTCCAGGCAATGTCACCATCATTCCCGGATTGACCATGAATGATGCTAAGAGAGCCCCTATCTGCACCAGAGAAAGAACTATTTGTCATTGTAGGACAAGTACTTGTGAAAGTACGGGGACCAAGGAGAAACCTTGGTGTTTCTTATCTAACCTTCGTAATCCTAATAATCCAACGCAAAATTGCTACATGGATGTAAGGTGGTCAGCTACCTACGGATCCTTTTATTCCCATGAAGCTTGTATCCGTTTGAGAAATCGTCGTCAAATCCCTCAAAGATCATCTTCGTCCCAACAGTTGAATCTAAGATCTGGAGTTGAAAGTCAAGTTCCAGTTTTGGGCAATTTTGATACTGTTGCTGATCAGCAATTGACTGAAAGTTCTTCTACCCCTACCGTCGTCAATCCTTCAACTTCTCCTTCTACCAATCCACCCAAACAGAATTTGCCTCAACAGAATTTACCTGAGCAGAATTTGCCTCAACAGAATTCACCACAACAGAATTTGCCTCAACATATTTTGCCTCCGCAAAATTTGCCCCAGCAGAATTCTCCACAGCAGAATTTACCTCAACAGAATTCTCCACAGCAGAATCCACCACAGCAGAATTTGCTTCAACAGAATTCTCCACAGCAGAATCCAGCACAACAGACTTTGCCCCAACAGAATTTGCCTCAGCAGAATTCTCCACAGCAGAATCCACCACAGCAGAATTTGCCTCAACAAAATCTGCCTCCTCTACCTTCAGAAAATGATTTCTATTGGAATTTTGAGGAAGAATCTGGTCAAGAACCAGCAGCAGCAGGTAATCATTTTCCCTCATTTGGCACTGAATTTGAGTTTTACAAACCCATTAAAAAAGATTGCTCTACATCCGTCAATTTTGGCTACTTTCACTCCATGCAAAAAAAAAGTTCTCTTTAATTATGAAGTTGGCTTTTAAAATTTCGATCATCCATTTTTGCATTTTAGCAGGAACAGTGAATAATGGAGGCGGCGGAGGAGCTGGAGGTTCTGCTGGACAAGTACAAGTTGTAAATGAACCAAAGAAAATGGAGGCCAAAGAACTCTTGAGCTAATAATTTGTTTTCTCTTTGTGTAATTAAAAGTGTGACCAGCTTTACTACAAATTTTCCACTTGATTTTGAGTGAGCGGTGAAAATCAAAGAGGTGGAAAAAATTATTGACAACAATCTCATTAATCATCTTTCAAAATGGTGGCCAGGAGCAGCCTGAGCTCACCACTCAAAACTCAAAAATGACACACCCTATCATAAAAAGCATTCCAGAGAGGAGGAGGTAGAAAAATTCTTCAAGAAGGTTATAATCATATGTGCATTTGAAATCTAATTGTCTATTGGGGAAAATCCAAGCTTTTTGAGGAGAGCAAAGCAAGATTGAAAATCAAGGATTTTGATTTTGAATGAACCGTTGCGATTTATTCTTCTTCTTGGCATTATTTCACTCTGAAAATTACTGTTAATATTCAGATATTTATTTGACTGCTACCTTCCTGAATTTCGCCAGACTCATTTTGTGTGTCATAGAGATTTTGAAATCAGTGAGGACGACTAAGGTAGGAGGAGAAGACTACTCAAGAGAATGAGTGGAAAGGTCTTTTAGCAAAATGTTTCCTGTGTTACAAAATGTTTTGCAATCACTTCTTCCTTTGCTTGCTTGCAAGCAAAGTAGTGATGACAAATCGACAACTTGTTTCGAGTGAGAGCAGCTCGAGAGAGGTCACGATCCTTCTACTAGTAGCATGTGGAAAAAAATCTGGGGCTTATCTGATTAATCGACTCACTCATATCATTAGATCTACCAGAGTTCCAAGTAACTTCCTAAGAAACTTAATTCGTTGACTGCACGACAATGCAGTACTTCCTTAAACACTTGAAAAATTAGTATCTTTTAAGGTCCATAAAGCTTCCTCCTGGAAATTAAGTTTGATTCTGAAAGTCTTCTTCCTTTGAAAATGATAGCTTTTCTCCCCCCATCCAAAAGTTAAAAGTCTGATTTTTGTAATTTTCTCCACATATTTTTAATGCTAAGTAGTCTCCTACTGTTCTACTCTCCACCATGTCCAATTAGATGCAGACTACTTTATCTGATGGAAAATGCAAGTCTTTTCAGTACCGCAGGCAAGTAGAAAACTTTTTTTTTCTAACTCCTATTAGCCCATTCGTTTCGCCCTGCAAACCACCTTAATTTTCTGAAATCTTTAGAGTAAATATTACTAAACTTTCACCTTCTTCTCTTTATTTAAAAGGCATGCATCAAAAAAGAATTAAGCATGTCCAATGTTTAATTGATCTCATTAAAAAATACAAAACATTTTCCATAATACCAACAATTCCAACGTTTTCCAAGAAAAGTTTCTAGCCCAGTGAGTTTTTCTCAGTCATGGACAATTTGTCATCTCCTGCTTTCAACAAAAAAAGGCATTTCCTCTATTTGGAGAATACTCTCTGATGATGATGTAAGTGTGGTTTTTCATGCAAAGCAAGTCCAGCAAAATTTGGCATTCATTTTACGACTCCTCGAAAATCACTGACTTGATGATTTGCAAATTAAAACCAACAATTCATGCTCAATAATTGTAAGTCACTAATTTTTCTTTCAGTTAAAGTTGAAAAGTTGAAGGAGGGTCTCTTTTGAACTTTGCCGGCAAAAGATGACCTTCATAAACAACGCTTTATGATTACTACACGTATGAAGGCAGCAGCATTGCCAAATGATGGCCAATAAAAGTTGCTTCAGAGAGAATTCAATATTTCAAATGGTTCACCGACTGAAATGCACATTTGCTCATGAAATCTTATTCAAATATGTTTGCTTATGTTCCGAACATTAATGAGGCTCTAATTGAGTAAGCTAACAGCAAAGTGAAACTTTTTTGTTTGTTTATTTTTGCTAAGCTCGGGTCATGAATGTCATGCTTGGCAGTAGGAAATGATTTTTCTTGGTTAAGGTTGCATACTTCTTACTACGAGGAGCAAGCAGCCAACTTTCGCCTTCTTACAGTTCGCTCCCCCTTCATTGTTCTGAAAGTTGCACAATTAATTTGAGCCTCGTCATTATATATTTTTGAAACCTGATGCCCGGAGGCAGACGTTTGAAGAGAAACAAATAGTCTTGGCCTTAAGCCAGGAATGCATAATAATCGAACACCATAGGCAAAAATGCAAACCCCTTTTAAAATCGATCCGCGCAGCGATGTGAATGACGGGGTTAGACCACAAATTGCAATTTTGATAATTGCAAGTACCATCAAACTTTCTTCACTCTTCAAATCCCATTTTTGGAGGAAAGGAAAAGGGGATTTGAAAATTTCATCATTTTAGGAACTCCTTCTTGCATACCTCTTCATCCTCGCAGTATTCGCGAAAATTAACAAAAATGTCTTATAAGTAATATTCATTCTGTTTGTTTATTGGAAGGATTTTTCACAAAGGTTTTAGAATTTCTCCGCAAAAGATGGCCAAAAATTTAGATTTTTGACTCGAAAATTCAAGTATACATCAATTCTAAAATTATCACAACGTTTTAATTGAGAGTGAAGCAAGCGAGGTTGCGTAGCAACCGAGCTACGTCTATCGAACGAAGTGAGATAGCGT
>LT727948.1:82306-134142 GCA_900157175.1 Oithona nana
AAGGATTTTTCACAAAGGTTTTAGAATTTCTCCGCAAAAGATGGCCAAAAATTTAGATTTTTGACTCGAAAATTCAAGTATACATCAATTCTAAAATTATCGCAACGTTTTAATAAATGAGACCTTTGAGTCATTTTCAAACACACTGCTGCGGAGGAGCGATGATGAAATTGAATTTCTTTGGCAAAATCACGACTGGGACGTCAACCCTTTTTTTTACACTTCATGCTTCTTTCAGTCAAAGTCAATCTAACGATTTTCTCTCCCCATTTTCTGACTTCCATTTTTTAGAAGTTCTTGTTGTTATCATCACAAGCTTGACAAATGAGAGTTTTATCTAACGTTTTTTAATGATTGATTGAACGATGATGATGACGAAAAAATCGCTTTCAAGCCTCATTAAAATCAATTTTTGAAAGATAGATTTTCTGACCACTTTTTGAATTTGATATCAGATCAAGTGGGTTTTCTTAAAAGGGCTTGAGGCTATTGCTTTCATTATCGTCATTCCTTGACTTTTTGTGGATGACAATGCGTAGTTGTGTAGTAATGCAAAACAATAGGTCTGCTGTTACTGAAACTAAAGTTTTATTACCATGAAACAAAACTTTTGCAAGTTTTACAATTTTTTGAGCAATAAAAAATGAGAGAAAGTTTGGGTGAAGCTGAAAATGGCTCAATTGCATAATAAGGATCGAGGAGTCGAGCAAGGAAAGAAAGAAGAAGTTGAAGCACACTTTTTCCGTCACAAACTACTTTGGGGTCACAATATTTACGAGCTTCAATGTGACCTTAGAAAAGCAGTAGTTGGGAGCTAGCAGCGTTAAAGTCACTCCTTTGCTCGAGAAAGTGAATTCCGACATGTGCCTCGTTTGCAATTTTCAATGAGGCTCTACTTGATTTTCTACTCCACACATCATCACTGTTTATGAAAATTACAAGAAACATTGAGAATTTCAAAAAGTATTTCTTATTAAACGAACGCTGTGAAATGCATAGACAAACTCTTTTAGTTTTTGAGTTAGTGTTTCATCCCAAACTTGACACTTCTCTATTTGTGTCGTACTTTCGTTCCGACTCATTGAATAGTCGGCGGGAAATCGCTGCGATTTCCTACATTTCCTAAAGAAAAAGCCATATTCTCGCTTCTCGTCTCTATCGTAACTAATTGCATGCGGGGTTCTTTTTGTTCCCCCTCTCAATTTTTCTATTGTGTCTTCATTTTCTACAATTTGATGGGTTCATTCAAAGGAAAAATACACCCATTGTAAAAGTAGACAGCGGAAATGATTGTCATTAAACTAGAAAATGGGCTGATGAAACATTGGAAACTAATGAAGATTTTTGTCCCCAATTCATATTTTTCTCATTATGATTTTTTGAGAAGATATTTTGCCTTTTGCTCTATGTAGCAAGCTTGCTTCTCACGTTTTCTGTGGTTTTTGTCTACTACTCTACGGTGATATATGCTACCAGGAATTTTCGAATAATTGAACAGTTTTCCTTCGTGACATTTTCTGCACGGAAATGAGTCGCTTTTCCCTTGTACTCTGAAAAACCGGGGGGAAAATCAACTAAAGTTTCACTTTTGCTTTTCCAGCTTCCTTCTGTCATAAAGAAAACTTTTTGAATTGTCAATATTACCGTTTTGTTGAAAACCCCTTTTGCAGTTAGGAGAAAAAACTCAAGAAAAATTTCACTTTTGAAGTGTTGTTTTTGGTCACCTCCTCTTGAATACTTTAAAAAAACTCACAAAGACACACCATGCCAAAATCTCAATTTGGGTTCAGAAATTGACAGGGATTTTTTTTTTTTGTAAAATGTCGTTTTCCGGCCTCATGAATAATTCAAGATGACCTGAAAATGTCTTCCTTTAACCTTTTCCAAGAATTCTTGGTATTTTAAAAGCATTCCCAACAAAATCCTGCTTTGGATATAAAGAGGGTGACTAAACAAATGGGTAGGTATCTTCTTTGAGCATCAGAAACAAAAAGACTATGAATGTCTTGTATAGACAAAAGAGAGAGAGAGATGAATTCTAACTGATAATTTGCTACATACAGTGTCGAACAAAATTAGTCTTGAGTACTTTTACAATTTTGAATATAAATTATGTTGCTAACAAGAGTTCCATTCCATGTCAACAAGTATTGTTTGAAATTTCGAAACGATAACAAAGTTTTGAACAAGGAAAAAAGCTAATGCAAACAATAAATCAACTCTTATAAGTTCCTTTGACAAATCTAGTTTGTCTGCATTGTCCATGAAAATTGAAAAACCACATTTGTTGGACTAATTCAGCGAAAAAGGAAAAGTTGTGATGCAAGGTGTAAAGCTAATTTCTATGCAAGGCAGACTATCATCTCAGCTTATTTATGTGTCTTTTACAAAGCTAATGAACATGGGATGATCTCTCAAAATATGCTTTTAGAAATGCGCTCATCACACCTACTTAGTATGTATACAGTTTATGGATGTATGTAACAATTAGTGCATGACTGTAAGCCAAAGGAAAAGGGCTTGGGAAGAGCAACACCGATGATGCTACAAATGAATGCGCCCAATCATCTTCATGACTACAGCAGCAGCAGAGTGTTGTAAAGAAGCGATTAACCTAAGCCAACTTGAATGCTAATTGTACCCCTCTTCGCTCCTCTTTCAACTCCGTGAAAAATGGCATTTTTACTACAACATGAAGCATCAAAGCAAAGGCATGAGAGGTTGTTAACGAGCAAAATCGAAACATAAAAAACGACCCTAGGTATATTGCTGAAAAGAATCTTTTAAGAAAAATAAATGCATTTAAAATCATTTTTATTGTTCAACATATGAGGTCATGAGAGCCAAAAATAGTAAAAAAAGACTAGTACAGGCTTTGTAAAAAAAATGCCCAAAAAATCATCTCTGCAAAGCAGATCAGCAGAAGCAACATGGGGGTTTCAAGGTTAGAACCAAAGAAATATCTGCTGTCAAGAAAATTGTGATTCTTCCTTTGTCCAAAAGTGGAAAAAGTGGACCATTTTTGTGCTAAAAATTCTATAAGAAGTCGAATTTTCCAATAAAACAAACAAATAGGATACAATCCTTTTCTTCTCAAATATAAAAATATCCATCAAAATCTGAAAATCTTGAGCCTGAAGATAACGAGGACATGGATGCATGTTTTTCCAGGTCATCTGCATCTACTGAGGCTGCAGGCAAAGCCTCTAAAAGGGAGCTGAGTGAGTAATGCCGAGCAAGAGTCATTTGGGTACATTTGAGGCCTTTGTGGTGACTGCATGAGATGACTGTAGTATTTTTCTTGAAGAGCCTAGGATGATGATGTTCACTTGGTATAATATGGTTGCTTGGTGCCAGATGGGTTTCTTCTTCTGAGGGATTATTGGATGATTTTAGGCCTGAATCTGTGCTGGCATTGGACCTGAAAAAGGCATAATAAAAAGTTAGCTTCATGATCATGGCGTCTTACCCATTTTAGTTCAATAATGGACCTTGACAAGTTTGCAAGTCTAGTACTACCAATATTTGAAGATGAGCTACTGTTCATGTCTTAAGGATATCTGATCTAAGGTCAAATTAGAGACCTTCTGAAGGTGTGGGCCAATGTCTGGATAGAAGCTGTCTCATGTGTGTAGTACTTACAAAGTAAACAAAAGCGGATCTGTAGTGACAAGTAAATTGGCTGTATTAACAAAAGGTGGCGGATATTTGAAACAGATGAGTTCCCTTAGAAGAGCTAGAGAATCCTCCTCCCGTTTTTATAGCCTCATGCCATAGAGCATCGCGTCCCTGGATAATGGTAAGACAACAAAGACAGAGGAGGAGGCAAAGGGGAAATCGACCAATGTCACCCAACAAAAAAATCACCTCTTAGCTTCAATGATCGACTTCAAAATGGGGGGTAATTTAACATTTTCAGAAGGTTTTCACACCTTGCAAGACCTTGGAACACGGAATAGCCTTAAGCCTTACTAAGGTGATACTACTATCATCTTCAAAATTCTTTGAAATCAAAGATTTTTTTTTCTGATTGACTAAGATTGAAATAGCAGTAAGAACATAGTAACTGGATTATTATCATCTAGAAGTGATACTCAGATAGATAGGTAATTGCCTCATTGAATTTTACGAGGAGGAGAAGTCCATTTTGCTGAATGTCAAAGTTACTAGGCAGTATAGGTAATTGAACATTCCTAGATGAGGATCTAAATGAGAGAAATTGGCACTACTAAATTGAAAACTGGATTTTATGAGGAGTACTAATCAGCAAATTGTTGATTATAAAAACAAGTTATTGCCGATGCGATATACTATGCATCCGTCACTCAAAAGGTTTCAACATTTCCCTCTTTCTTCCTCTCATAATTGAAATTGTTTAATTACCTACCTCCTCCTTCTCTCATTTTTTAAGAAGGCTGCTTTGTAACTGTACTTTTTGTGGTTTTTCTCACTTTTGGGTTAATTCTTTTGGAATTTGCATAGACCTTAACACATGCCAAGGCCATCTAGTACATTACTCATTAAGGCCCATCGCCACAAAGCGTTTTCTATTGTCTAATTTGAGAAGGGAGAACAAAGTTTACCTGCTGGAAGCTGACATGGGAGAATCCCTAAATCTTAGAGCTGAAAATTCACTGGAACTTGCTGTTGATTCACCACTGGAACAATAACTGGTATCTAAATTCATGATTTCATCCTCTTCGGCGATCACTCTAGCAGGTCTAGCAAACACTTGAGAAGTAGATTCTTCCTCCTCCTCCTCATCTTCAGTATCTTCTAGTCTCAGAACCAGTCTGGATTTCTCACTGTTGGTCCACTGACTTTGCACATACACTGGAAATTCATCGGGCTCTAACTTTCTTTGGACTGGTGGAATATGTTCATATAAGCAGTACTTGTCCAAAGAGTCATCCAGACCATAACAATGGAACAGTAGTTTTATCACATCTCTAGCTGTAGTTTGCTCAGATATCAGCAAACATTTGTATTTTGATTCAGCCATCAGAATGGAATCATGGATCCGCACAAGTCCACCTTTCCTCATTTGCAAAGTGAATTTGCATTCACCCCAAGGATGACAAGATTGCAATTCTGCCGGTCGAGCTTCATCTTCTAAGGTCAGTGTGCGTTTTAAAGGAATTCCCGTCCTTTTGATGTAAATATCCATAGTTAAATAAAATAACTTGGGATCTCTGTGCCTCATTCGGTATTTAGACAGTAGTAGCCAAATCACATCTCCACACGTGGTTTCATTGTTCACGATTAAGGTTTTGTACTCAATGTCAGACCTCAAGCATCTGAAAAGAGAACACAAAAATAGACTTTTCAAAACTGGTCCAATAAATCATTATGTATTGGACTAACTATGCTACTCTATGCTTATCTACAGGTAGGCGCTAATGGCCACTCTTGAGGACAGAACAGTCTCTGCTGTTCTAAAACCAGCAATTTTCTGAATTACAAATAATTTTGCAGGGAGGCCTCCTCGTGCATGGTTTTCTACAAAGGGCTTTAATCATACCACATAAAAAAGAAAACAATCATTAAATGGGCAGCAGCAGCAGCGTCTGAAGCCAAAAGAATTTTTTTACAGTTGGCGAAAGGGAAGCTGCTTGACGACGGAAGGTCACACATGCAATGAGATTTTAGATAAAAAGGATTTTTTGGGCATTATTAGTGGCCATAAGATGACTATCTACTAAAACGAAAAAAAGGTTTGGCTGCTGCTGAGGCTCAAGCTCAATGAATGTTGCTTCACTCTCGGAAAACACACCTTAACTCAGAAAAAGTGTTCAATATGAGATGAAGGAAGAAAATTACCTAGCATAAACCTTTAGTGGGATGGACAGAGGAGGATCCTTGGGCACAATCCGAGACTTGGGTAGGGCTTTGAATTTATCCGCATTGCTGCTATCCCTGAAATAAAGAAAAGAGTTGAGTAAGTGTCTGCTCTGCCAAATTTGAAAGAAGTAAGGCCCATCTTATATTTTGCAATTGGTAATGATTGCAAAAATGGACGTCACGATATCATCTCTTACTCTTTCGAAACTTGCTTCGAAGTGCATTTGGAGCTGAGAATCATTATCGAGAAATGAGCGGTAAAGTACTTCATAATAAGATGTAATATGATGATAGCATCAGTGAATTGGAATTTATTTCTTACCTATTGAGACTGGAGTGGCTAGAAAAAGACTTGACACTGACAACATCTTCGCATAGGTCCAATTCTTCCTCAGTCAAGTCTTCAATGACATGTTTGAACATGTCGGTGGAGGAAGTGGATGAGGTGTTGCAGTCTTCCTCATTGACATTGTCAATAATAGACAATAAATTGCGACGTGAACGGCGTCGCAAATCCACAGAACTGGGACTACAATGCTTCAGCATCTGCAAAGAAAAACAAACCAAAAATTCTAAGATTGATCCTAAGCCTTTATTAGTAAGGTGCCTAACCTAGTAATTTCAAAATTGCACCATCTCACTATCTCCTATTAGTTTTGCTTACCTTTTGTAATTAGTGTGGTTAGGGCATATTTCGTCATTCGCTGCTTCTGTGATTCTGTGCTAGCTTCAACCCTTTTGGTCTAGCAGTAAAATCATAGGAAATGAAGTCAAGGTAACCTCGCAAATGACACTGTTTTTAGCCGCAAAAATGAGTAGGTTTTGAAGGTAGTGATTAACCGGGTTTCGGCAGTAGAGTGAGTCTAATTTCCGCTCGAAATAGGAGGATATAGCACACCAACTCTTCCTTTCTTGAAAAAAACCAAAATGGTCACAAATCCTGAAAATAAAGCAAAATGTTGACTTTAGTTCAATAATCAAAAGTATTTTATTTTACAGGATATGTTGCAAACTTTTCTTGGGCAACATTGGGTAGATCTTGAAAAGAGATGGGGAAACAATGGAGCATTCCATCATTTCATCGTAGAGCATTGTTTTGAGACGAGTATAAAAGGTGGGAAATGTCAACTTTATGTTGTTGCAAATCTCTAAAATAGTGTCCATTTCCACATTGCATTTTAAAATATGTACTTCCATAGTATGCAGATTTAGAGAAAAAACGTTAGTTTCATATGACAGGTGCTAAAATTGAATTTATGGCTTATTTAAATTGACCTAGTGTTCAATAAAATGAACAAAACTTCTTCCAGAACGTGTTTTAAAAAGCAAGCTCAAAAAGTGTTTAGAATTGGCCTAAAACAAACGATGTCAACAAATTTTAAAGAAGACTCAATATGTTCAATAATAGGGTAAAAACCTGGTATAAATCATCCTCACCTTATGATATCTTCACAGGAAATGACACCTCTTCAATTATCTCAATTTCTAATTAACACTCTTTTGACAAGAAGTCTTGATGACTGAAAATTGACGCGTCTGTTCACTGCGACGCTCTGTTTGGTACTGAGTATTGAGCGGAATCTCAGCTGAGACTCTGACTCTAAGCGCCGCCGCGGCTCAGCAGTGGCGCCGCTGATCGAGATAAAGAAAAAGTCTTCCAGGCAGTACTAGAAGAATAAAGGAGGTAAATATACTTTTGGATTAAAATCTAATTCATTTGGAAGTTATGAGCATCGGAGGGGAGGAGGATTTGAAGGTCATAAAAAGGTGAAGCTCAGGGTGATTCTGATTCTGAGATATTTCATCATTAATTCTGGTTTTATACTTTGCCTTCAACAACGCCTTCAACGTCAGATTTTTAAGTTTCCGAAAAAGAATCCTAATAACAGATTTTTTTCAAAGTATGTACAAATTAGGCCTGATTTCTGGACACTTTTTTCCTCCAACCTAGTAACCAATATAGAACAAAATGCGGTCGCTTCACTTGGCCATCTGCAATAGCATTGTAAAAAGTTGCAGATTTGCAAAACCAATAAGTAGCTTGGTTGTACAACCAAGAAAATGTGTGTATTATCTACATTTTGCAATGTTGACATTAAAGATGAAGCAATTTTTGACCGTCGAAAATTCTTCATACTATCTAGTAAACTTTCTTCAAGTTTTCAAAACTCTGGAAGGTGATGGCATAGGACATACTAATACCGTTTCTGGAAAGAATTTGACAAAGAGACGTCTGTGTCTGACTTTTATTAGCCCAAATCAGACTGACTTATCTTTATGACCGTTTTCAAGTGTGAAATCCAAGATTTACACATTTTATTTTCTGTAGGGTCAAGTAACTGAACAATTCATTGAAGAAAGTTAATGAAAGAGGAGAAGAGGACGGAATCAAAAATAAGATTTGGTTAGAAAATCATGCACATGAAAATCAGTCATTTGGTGTGTACTGTCTCCTGTTCTCAACCTAGATAATCGAGGAAAAATTCCCAAATGAATATTTTGCTTAGCAAAATGTGTTCGTGTTTAGGAGACAAATTGGGACAGACTGTTGTACACATTTCTTGCTTCCCTTCAAAATGGAAATGAGAAATAAATCAACTTTTATTAGACTTTATCATGATGGATCATCCAAAGAAAATCCTAGGAATTTACACCAAATAAAACGGCACGACGCGCCACCGTCAGCTTAAATATAATGCTGGTCAACCCACTGACATAGCTGGAGGAGTCAAATCATTTGAGGAGTGCGGCAGTTTTATGCACTTAGATTACCAATTGTGATTTGGGTGCTAAAATCAGTCATAAAAGGGATCAAATCAATGAATCAGTTATGACTATACGTGAATTTCCCCTGAAAATGTAGTTTCAATCGGGAGGCGGAGATAGCGGATGGATCATCTGTTGTTTCATTGAGAAGGGATTTAAAATCAGGTCAAAGGTTCTCCAGAGAGGAGAAAAGAGGTATCAATTTTGAAATGACGTGTTGATAGAGATCCTCTGCCAATGCCAGGCAAGTAGAAGGGCTGCATCATAATGATAAACTGTCCGGGAGCCAAAGCAAAACACTAGAGACAGCAGCAGTGGGAGAAGGGGTTAATTGCACTAGAGTACCAAGAAGACACGCGGCGTTAACTTGTCTCGAGTCTGTAGGTGCCCTGGGGCCGCGGAGGGCAAACAAAATTCTAGTGAAAAACAGGACAACTCTGAGAGTAGTTGGAGTAAGATCATCAATTGTCCATTTTGACCAGTGACACTAATTTCTAACCAGGAAAATCGACATTTAAAATTCTTTCTTTGGCTCCCCTTCTTTTGTTTTCTAAATAGTAAAATAACAGCGTGAAATTCACTCTTGGGTTTTTCTCATTTGTCTAAGTACCCCCATTCAAAATTGGATAGTATTATACTACCCAATCCCTAGCTGCAAAGCTCCAAAAGGCAATTTAAGACTCCCAATAAGATGATAATGAGCCATTTTCGTGCAAATATCTTAGCAAAGAAGCAACAGTATTCATCACTAATTTACCGTACAACTGTAATCTTCTTTTGCACTATTGCTGCTACCTTTACGTGTTCTGTAGAGCTGCATGGTTTCCTCAAGTTGAAATGAATCTTGTATTACAATGATGAGTAGTAGTTGAGTCTTCTTCTGTTATGTCGCAATTTAGTATAGTGCTATGCTACACATTTCCATATCACATGTCACAATTTCCTCTTTAGCTAACGGGATACACCAGAGCATAAGCTTTATAAGTCGGGTCAAAAGGTTGACTGGATGAAGAACGTTTCAATTAAAAGCATAGATCAAATTGACCAGTACAGGTTATGAAAAAAATCAAATATCAAAACGGAGGGCGGAAGTGAGATTACCACGCAAGCAATTCTTTTAGCAATTCTGGATGTTGTTCTTCATCATTTCATGATGAATGTGTAGTATTTTTTCCCAGGTTTGGTTCATATTTGCCGTCTCCGTCCGTACTTAGAAGATTGGCCATTTTCTCTTCATACATGCGGAAGGAAGGAAACAGTTTTGACAGAATTTTGCTTGGCAGTCAGTGATGCTGGCGCTTGCTTCTTGCGTAGACATAATTTCCATCAATTTTTCACTCAGAAGCGCCATCATCCGGCAGTCCATGCATGCAGTATCATAAGAAGAAGTTTACAACGGTAAATGAAGCTACGTAGATCAAAAGAAAAAGTTGCACAATGGACATGATAAAGAGATAAAAACAAGCAAAGTATGCAAAGTACTTTTGAATGTATTGCATTAGAAAATTTCATATTTCACTTCAAGAAAATTTTTTTTGTCAATTTTGCTTTGACGTTGTTTTTGTTCACCGTTTTTCGCACACATTTTAGCTAATTAGCATCTCCCCAAGTCAATTTCCGACAGAAAACACACTGGAGATAGAAGGACAAATGAGCCACCCCGCCTTGACATGAAACACTAGAGTACCGTACTGCATAGAGAAAAGTCTTTGTTTTGTAAAATCTCCAGAGCTGCTGAGTGACCTCTAAGCAACCTTAACAGCATGGACCTAAGTACCTCTGATAAATTGGCTTTGCAATTTAGTAGCTAAGCCAAGGAGGCATCGGGTGATCAAGTGTGGGATAGGAAACAAAGTTTGAATTATGCTCCATTTCTGGTGAATTGAACCAGCAGCGGCGGTTTTTCCAAGTAAGTGTCTGGATGATCCTCACAAATGAAGAAGAAGGGGGAATTTGTACCGTAACCCATTAGCAGTTAGCACACACATCATTACAGCTAAGATGTAACAGCCCCCCGTAATTTTATGCCAAAAGATGTTTCCGCACACCTTTAGAACACAATGCATCCTCCTCTTTAAAAATGACTCATTGCCATCATCCAGTTGAGCAAAGTTGGTGAAGAAGTGATTGATGTGGTTATGAAGTAGTACTTCTATTTAGGTTCGAATAATACAGTGTGATAAGCAAATCCTACAAAAATGAGACAGTAACACGAAAAGCCACAATTAAAATCCTCCTCCCTGACATTTCTTCACATTTTTTGGGGGGAGTGAGTCGTTAATTATGAGTATGTTCGTAATTTTGCATCTTTCTTTGTTCTGTATCTCTGATGAAATATGTACTGGGAATAATTTTTGAGCAAATCTAACGTACAGAATATTTAGTACCTTTGTTTAATAGGTTTGTTTTCGCTAAGCAAATATAAGAGAAGCGGAAGTGAAACTTTCTATTGGTGATTTTTCCCAGCAGTCATTGTTTTTTTCTACACACCCTTAAAAGAACAATTAAGGAGTGATATTTGTATTACTCAACAAAATCTGACTAAGGATGAATAAGGTCAAAAGACCATTTTTACAACCTTTGCTTTTAAAAGATGACTTTCATTATGATAGAATAGCATAGTCACTTTGTTAGCATTTTTTGTATGATATCATGTTTAAAGTTCCAAATTCAAATTGAAAATCGTCTAATTTCAGTTTTTGGCAAAAAAAATTCAAAGTTGAAGTTGAGCTGCTTGGTCATCTTCTCCTCCTGTCTCCTTTGAAAAATAAAGTTAGGTTTGGTTTGATAGGGACTGTATAGCTATTGTAATTTCTAATCAGCATAAATCATAAGAATGATATAAGGTCGAGCTTTAAACTACGTGAGTTCCCCATGCCTTTTGCAATCTTTATTTTTTCCTGTCATTTTTGGGACTTCCAGCAAAGGATATGAATCTTCCTTCCATTTCATCAGAAAAGTGTGACGGCATCAGACAGCGGATTTTTCAATGATTTTAGCCCATTGCCAAAAAGCTTTTAAAATGAATCACTTTCTCTACGGGAGGAAATACTAATGTGACTAATTTATTACAAGCTGCGAAATTCTCTTACCATAGTAAAGCTTGCCAAAAGATTTGAGTGGGAGATTTCAACATAAACTGTAGTTTACAAACTTTTTTGTGGGTCCTCAAATCTCATAGGCTCAGACAATTTATTCGCATCATGTACCTACGTATAAAATTAATCAAACAATATTTCATTTATTTGGTGATCACATCTTTTTTGTGCAAACTTGATTTAGTAAAAAGAAGTTGAAAATGAATGTTTTACGACAACAATGCGCGTGAGTAAATAAAACGTTGAAATGTTTATGAAAGGAAATCGTGTTGCTTCCTTACAATGCTAACAATAGTTTACACACTTCTAAAAAGTGCTAAAGTCCTCAATTAAAAGATGTGTAACGGAAATTAAGCCCCCGTTCATTGTGCCCACTCTAGAGCTGCGGAGGTACCTAGGTACTAAGTAGTACTATACAAGTTCTGATGATATTCAGTGTTTTGTTTCAATTGAAACCTCTAAGTGATTGACCTGCATGACCCTAAACAGCGCAATTGTTACTGCATATCTGCAATTCCAGTAAGTGCGTGATGCTTGATAATTTTCAATCAATGTGTCCAAGGCTAAAAAACAGTGGAGTTGAGTAGCATCAGTAGAGTAACATTTTGACCTCCAATTTGTGAGTCGCAGACTGACTGTTGCTTCAAAGCAACCCTTCATTTCTTGACAAGATCTGCTGAAGCAAAAACATACGAAAAATTCCAGAGAAATAAGGGGGTCTGGCTCTACCCCATTCATTTTATCACAAAAACAAAATCAAGAGCAATTTGGCCCTCTAATGATGTACTTCATAGTTTTCTACGTACTACGTGAGCAGGAAAATATGTGACCAAAGCAGCTGAAGTAACTTACGGACAAAAGCAACCATAGATGTGATGCAGGAATCAGGATAGAAATGCAAAAAGGACCTTCGACGCAAGATGTCGCAAGCAAGAGTCGTTTACCTACCCCTGAAAAAGGAGAAGCTTCAGATTGAGCCGACGATCTGCTTAGTGCTGCTATGCCACAAAAGGGCGTCTCTTTTCATGCATGCTTAAAACAAAGAGATGGGTTATGCATAGCTTTAAAATAAGCGTGAATAGCAAGTAGGTACACCAGGTATCTCGTGTCAATTATACATAGACATAGGTGAAATCTCAGCAAGTTCTTAAAAAACTCTTAGTGATGTCTTGCCAAAAATGTCTCAAATGATGCTATTCATCAAATTTTTAAAAAGGTCTTTGAGCATTGGGTCTCATTATTCTCGAGCTATGGAAAGGACAAACCCTAGCCACGATTTGAAATGAGGGTTGAAAGTTGTAATTCCCTGGTGAAGATGGTGTGTCGGTGCTACCAATTGGTCACGACTCAAATCCAGCAGACACGCAAAGTTACAACTTGATCTTCTTCAAGTTAAAAATTGGATCACTCCAGACACAGCAGCAGCAGCATCAGCAGTCACAAGAGTTTTAATTTAATGACCTTCATGTTCATAAAGTTCAATAGAAATTCTTGCGTGTTGACCTCAATGGAGCAGAAAGGTCAAAACGTTGATGCTGAGGAACATCTGCTAGATAAACAATCTGCCGACGACGAACTGTGTGTGTGTGCCTGACTTTTTCATTGTGATTTAGGCAAGCAAGAAACCTGCAGGTATGCATTTTTATGCTTCTTTTCTGAGCTTATCAAATCGTTATTACATCAAAGTGTAGAGGTAAAGGAGGCAATCAACAATTTCCACCAATAATCTGGGCAATTGAACACTTGCCCAGTTCAGCATTGATGATCTTGGTCAATGCACCATTGACTTCTTTAAACACCTCATCCTTGAACTAAAAAAAATCAGAAAATTGTCTTTTAAAATATGGAAGTCGTTTTTTCGAAAAATCTGAATTTCTAATACTTCATTCCAAATGGCTGGAGCGAATGCTGTGAGTAAATTATTGATGTTTTCCCCAAAATCCTCCCCGCCTAAAAGGTTGTCTAAGTGAAGGTTAGCGCTTTGGAAGTTCGCATCCATTTCCAAGCCGCTGACTTGCAAGAAACCATCGGCAGTAATTAATAATCCGCCCTGAACATCTATGCTCAATTCATTCAATTCCAACAACATATCTCCATCTCCGTATAATGGAAGCAAGTTGAAAATGGAGCCGTCAAGGCTATAAACAGCATCGCCCTAAAAAGTGCAAAATAATCATCAATGTTCCTCAGTTCATATCGCTATGTCTAATTTTAAGCTCACTCGAAGTTTAGGTAACGTTAGGTGGATATCCAAATGCAGTTTCAAAAGGTCCACATGTAAATCTTGTGTCTGGAAAGTGGCCAAATTTTTCAACACAAAGTTGTCAATTGTAATGTCTGCTTCAATTCCAGACGTCCTAAAAAGAGACGTGTAAAAATCAAAGGATTTTTCCCGAAATTAATTAGAAATTACGAAATGTGTGGTATATCAAAATGAGGAACATCAAATGGATCCAAAACTGGGATATTCAATTCGGGTAACCCTGTAGTCATGTAACCCTTGAACTGTTCCAAAACGACCTTAACAAAATTGTCAAGTAAATTGTCATTTAGAGGAACTCCAAATCCTGTTAATAACAAGGCGAGAAAGATAATCCAACCACTTCCAATTGTCATATTTCACCGTTGTTTCATCTCAAGCAAAGGACTGATAACGCGCTGCAGAACTAAAATTCTTATCATGCAACAAAGGAATTATGATGCTTTGAACTTTGGAATTCATGGTCATTGATTAGAATGGGGCAACTTTTTGATATAATGTTGTAGAATCTTATAATGTAAACACTAAACAGTAAGCTTGACCTTACATTTTGATTGATAGGTTTAAAAGGGATTAGCGCGAACGCAGATCCCCACTAACAAAAATTACGCACTCGAGTTTCCCACATTTGGGGAAATCGCAGAGGTCAGCCATCCCGTAGTGCAATGGAACAGCCTCGCCCTGGAGGAACCACCTTAGTGATCATGGTTGACCTCCGTGCCAGGTAAGTATGCTTTTTCCTTCTGTTTTAATCTCAACCCTCAAAGTGATACCTAGACAACACAAATCTAATTCAAGTCAGTTTGATGATAAGGGTCTACATTGCCTTGATTTTAGGCTCAAATGGCACTATATCCTGAGCTAAAGTGAATTGAAACAATAGAAATGGAAGAGGCAAAGATTATCTTTGAATCTTATGAATAAAATGGAACATTTCTCAGTATTGAGCTAATTTTGCCTTGCCTGCACCCTGGTGTTGCTCAGTAAAAACACAGGAAAGCTGAGTTGGGCAGAGTTGGCCGTGCTGGCAGGTTGAGAGAGCGGATCGGCAGATGGGAGACTGGAGAGGGGACGCCAACTAACGGATTAGTGATAGAATGATTTTCGGAGTAACGTTTTTCTATAGAAACACTTTTAATTTGATTTTTCTAATCTTTAATTTTTTTTTTAATATATCTTGATTACTTCAATACAGTAGACTCCCGATTTAGTAAAGGTATATTTAGTAAAGAATCCTGATTTAGTGAAGCAACTACTGACCAAAAACTTTACTAAATCGGGAGTCTACTGTATTCATATTTGTAATGAAAGAAAATCTTGAATATAATAGTTTCACTCTAAACTTATCATTGAAGTGCAAGAAATAATTTTGAATTTCTGTTGAACAACTGGATTTGAATACATTATTGTAGTGAACGGCAGCTAACGGCGGACGTTGTTGTTCCCTCCTCGCTTTATCTCTATTTTCAGCTGTTTCAAAATGCCGGCTTCACCAACAACAGAATCTGCAGCAAATTCTATGCTACCGAAAGAAACGTTTTTCTTCTACTTCAAACGTTTTACTAACTTATCAATGAAATGTTCGATATCCCAAAATATGTATTTCTTAATTTCATTTTGTGTTACTAAACGGAAATTAATGTGGTAAAAATTTACGAATTTTTGACACACTAACGCCATCTAGTATTTTTTCTATCGTTTATTGGGTTTATCATGTATTCATTATTGTGACTTTTTAACCGAAAATTCATCCTTGATTTTAAAACTTTAGTTCTTACCTGAGGCGAATCTGGATTTCCTCCTACTGTGGATTTGATTAAAGACAGGCCAATTTTGAGCCATTAGAGGCTAATTTGAGACCTGACATGAACAAAGCGATTAAAGAAATGACCTCAATTAACCAAGAAAGAATTTCTAACCCAAACGTTTTAGGATGCATGCCAGATAAAGTTTATTCCTGTTTCAAATCCAATTTTCAATTTTAGTTTAGTAATACTATTATCGCGTGCAAAACTCAAGAGTCCGTTTGCAAACCTAATTTTACGCAGCAGCAGCAGATACTTGCCTTACCCAAGAGTCTCGACCTCAATGTAACGGCATCCGGAAATTGTGTAATTATTGACCATCCTCTTGAATCATAGCGTGAGTTTTTCTAGAACACAAAGATGACAAGGTACATCATCGCTTAGCGGCAGGTCTCCTAACCTTAACCTTTGCCTGTTATTGGGGGCTTAGAAGTTAGAAAACCAGCAATTACTAACGATAACTCATATCTCATAGCTGCTGCTGCTGCTGCCTCTCATTGAAAAATTTTGTCGAAAATGTAACTGTACCATTGAGACTATAATTTGATCAAATGTGATGAATGAGCCTTTTACATGACCCATTTGAGAAAGTTGAAGAATTTTGATGATGATTGAAGGAGAGTGTCTCAGAATAAGAAGCAGAATCCCCTTTTTAAAATAGAGACAACGTACTAATCGTTAACAATGAACATATGGACTTTTATTGATCGAAACGCATGCACAACTGTGTTTAGAATGCCAGATTGCCAGATGAGTAGCTTTTTATCAGAAACAGAACTTTGTTTGGTTACAATAAATGTAGGTTCTTAATCAATCATCGACCAATCCCAAATTGGAAATTCTTTAAAAATGTCTAAATCACAAAAAGAAAAAGAAAAATGGTACCATAAACTAAAATAATAAATAAAATGACCATAACACATGCGACACAAAATGTGCTCAATGGCCAGAAGTCTTGTCCTTCGTCATCATTCAATGGCCAGAAGTCGCAGAAGTCTTGTCCTTCGTCATCGCCGTCATAGTCAAATTCGTCTTCATCAGCTGGCGGCGTAACGTTTTCTTGAAAGTGTCCAAGCAATGATGAAGATATGTCATCATCCAACACAACACATGTGTTTTCTTCTTGTTTTACCATCCGTCTTTGATCACTCCAATTGAGCTACTAATTTTACCCAAAGATGAAACAAAGAGGAGATTGACGTCAACAACATTCGTTGTAAAAGTTATTATCAAAGCTGCCACTAATGAGGTACTTACTTGGCTCTAGAGACAGTGAGTCAGGAGTCAAAAGGTGTCATCGCTAATCATGTGCCTTTATGCAAGGGGCTTCTATTATATTACACTACTTTAAAGACGCCATATACTTGGTGTAGGTAAGTAAAGAGTGCGCCAAGAATAACAGCCTTTTTTTGAAGAACGTATTTTAATGTAGAATATGTAGGTTGCTAAATTCTTCTAAGGTCTAGAAGCATTAGTTTCCTACTAGATTTTGCGATTAGTTGCTTTGGTGTTGTTGCTACTCGTATGAGGTGTCGTCCGATTAGTATTGCGATGATGATCGAAGCTAAATTTCCTGCAGAGGAAATGGGTTTTGAACCGCATTGGAAGACCTTATTGTAAATCATAATGTGGTTGACAAATCCTTGAAAAAGTCTTTAAAAGAGGAAGCTCAAGCTTCACATCAGACGCTATCATCATCTGGACATCCTTTAGATTGCAAATTCAAACCTTAAAATGAATTATTTTGAAGTCAGTGTCAAAGGGGCAAATATATTCTATTCTAATATTGAATTGTTTCATAGTAAAGCTTTGTTGCAATAGATTCGATTTCTGAGGATTCTAAGGTATTTTCGATTTCAAACAACCAAAATCTTCCAGTGACTGCTGTTTGAAACTGAACACAAGTGTCAGAAAATGTCAATTTTGTACGGTTTGTCACATCTTTCCATTCTGCTTTATCAGTTCCTCCTGCAACAAAAATAATATACAAGTTGTTACACTTTTGATAACTAAATTACAGATAGAGGGGGACTTTACCTGAGATTGAGGAAAGAAGTTTCAGATTGTTCAAATTCTTGGCCCCCTCGGGCAAAGGGATGGTCACAGTGACAGCTTTCTTGACTTTCTTGCGTCTAGGCTCAATGGTTACAATAGGAGATGAAGCCAGGTTTGTGTTGACGTTTAAAACTTGAATGCCAACCCTAACTAGTCTAGAAACTGCGTTAGGCAAAAAGACGACTTTAACACCAGGCTCCACCGAACTTTTGGCAATTCCACCATCGGGACCAATCCAAAAGTTATCTTGCTTGATTCTTGAAGCGATCAAAAAACATCGAGGAAAATCTGTGGTAAAAATCTTGGTGGTCGCACCTTCAAAATAGTTTTCATGATCTTCATGGTCAAAATTGTTTTCTGTAGTCTCATGTAAATGTTCATTCCATTGTCCATTTGTGTCTAATCTGAGGACAAAATGTTCTCTATCGGAACTTTCAATGGAATTGCAATGTGGTATTTCAATTGTCACAGGCCTAAAAGAAGAAGTCAAGCAATTATATCAAAAGGTATTACAACAAAAACATGTAAAATCTTACCCTAAAAATTTTGCCCCTACCGGACTCAATTTCAAAATTTTGGAAACCAAAATTTCGCCTTCTTTTAAAGGCGTTGGAAGATCTCTGTTATTTTTCAAGTATCGGCATATGATGTTTGTTGGCATTGAAGCTTTTCCCGGAGGGATGACAACTTTGACACCAGAAAATCGGCAACCTCTCTTTGTTCCACCTTGTGCATTGACCATAAAGCTCACCAAAAATTGATCTTCAGACTCTGCATCTGATTTGTTTGAATTATCTGAAGGGTCTTCTTCACTGGTATGCATGCTCAATGTGGTGGTGGTGTCAAGGTCAACTTTGACCTCTTCAATCCCCGAATTGGCCTCAATCAAAGGACTCATTTCAATGCTGGAATCCATATCTACAACTTTAGACAAACTGTCCTTCAATTTCAAGTCATACCTGTGTTGACAGAGGACAGGACTCTTTCAGTTCGAATTCTATGTCAATTCTTACCTACAACTATTTTCGTCAGCTGACAGCAGTTTCTGCCCAGTTGTTATACACGACTGATGATTCCTCACTAAAATGTAGGAAAAAAGTTCGCAGCAGCTCTAAGTGCTGCTGCTGCTGCCCATATCTCGTCCCTCCCTCTCTCGAACATGAGCAGCAGCTCGACTGGAACCTGTTATTCTTGGAACTTTGTCAATTCCATGACGCATCTATCTGTATATGCTTCGTATAAATAACAATTCTTCAAAACTAGAAGAAAAAGATGATGAGAAATGACGTCATTTCTGGCTTACTTTAAAGTGAATTTCAAAGTTGGTTTGTGACCCTAATGATGTATGTTCATACCGATAGCTGCTTGTATAAATAATGGTGTTTTGAGGCACAATATAATTGATGGATTTGAGTGATTTTTCCAATGCAAATTGGCCTATTAGAGTTAGATTTTCTACACCTCCCGGCGAGATTTGCATTAGCTGGGAAAGATGCTTTGGAACTTTATGGTAATTGCAAACGAGCTGGCGTTTGCCAAATGCCAGGCTATGGAGAAGACTTGACCGTTAGCTCGTGCTGCTGATTCTGATGCTCTTCATCATCGCATAGGTGATTATCATCACATTGCGGTTGATATCTTTAGGGTTTGGTAGCACTGAAGCAGCTCCTCTTGGAAACCAGAAAAATGTGCTGAAGGGAAGGATCAGGGAGCGGTTTTGAAGTGTATACAGATTACAGCCAATTTTGCAAGACTTAACTGTGTCCAACAATCCTTAAAATCACTTTAAAAATATGTACCTGGAGCTATTTTTCTTCAGTTGAGGGTTGAGCTTCTCTTTTTCATGTGTTCTTCCTGTAAACACTTACAAAATACAAATTGTATCATTATGCAAAATCAGGCCTTGAAAAGAATGTGTTGACTGTTGTCCTCTCTTCAACCAACAGAAAAAATGCATTTTATTGAGATAGCAATTGATTTGCAAAGAATATACGCTACCCGGCGCGGCGGTCCGGACTAGTCCTTAAAAATGAAATGCAACATAAAATACGCGCGAAAAAAGTCCTTTAGGCTTTGCTCATCAGATGAATATTCAAGATTTGCTTTATGCATGGCAAACTTCGTGACATGAAAAAACCTTGTTAGAGCAGCAGCAGCAGCGAGATTAGATAATAGCTCATAAAAATCAGTTTTTTATGCCAATTGAACCATTAAGATTGCAATTTTGCGTACGAGACTTTATCTGTAAACAGCATCTTAATGAAGCTAAAAAACCTACATAACATGAGCTGGTACCAAATTGCCAAAATTGCCATGAGGAGGACAATTGTGATAAATCTCGTGTATACCTGAAAAATGAAAATAAAACATTGAATTGCTAAATGTAATTGTGCACTATTTGAATGCGCACTCTTCAGACCTGTGCAAGATACTTTCAAATAACGATCAGACAGTGCCATGATATCCTTTCAGATACTAAATAAAAAAAAAAAAAAACTTTTAACTGTCAAAATTGGTAAGAGGTAAGTTGAAAAAGGCAAAAAAAGCATTTAAAATCCCCAAATTCTATTGCGCGCGAAGTGCGCGAAAAAAAATATTACGAAAAATGGATCTAGACACAAGATATTTTTCGAAAAAAGTATCTAGATACAGATAACTTCAGGATACTCTCAGGAAAAAGTACAGATACAGATACTTTTAAGATACTTGCCGAAAAAAGTATCTATATACAGATAATTTTAAGATACTCCCCGAAAAAAATATCTAGATACAAGATACAGTATCTAGGCGCACTAACCACTGACCGCAAATGACCAAAAAATACCATACCATAAAACGCAACCTTTTAGTAATATTTCTCGAAACCTTTCAAGACGTATTAAGATGCCAAAAATCAATCAGTTCAACATGGAAAATCAGGTGTATGGTTCGATAATATATTTTGTTTGAGTAATGCTGTCAGATGATGATACATTGAACAAGGAGAAAATAGTTTAGGTACATGGACGTATTTAGGCTTCTTTCAATTTTTTGACTCCCAGGGAATTCTTCAAAGGCGGGTAAGCAAAAATGGAGGCCAGAGCTCCCAGCGAGGCACCAATCCAATAGACAATGAAGTGTTCAAAGTGAGAGTGTCCCCTGCAGCCAAATTTGAGGCCAGTGGCCAAAACTGGGTTGTAATAGCCTCCGGAGTAGTCGAAAGCAGCTACAACCAAAGAAGTGGCCACAAATCTGTAGAAAAAAGATGAAACACCATTTTAATGTGGCATACCATTCAGACCTCAAAAAAAAAAATTTGACGGTCGGGCGTTGAATTGGTAATACAGTACAGTACTTACGAATCAATGGCAGCTGCGTAGCGAGGTTCCAAATCACCAAGATACTTGGAAGTCAAACGGCATAGCAAAGTAGCCACACCCTCAATGATGGCACCGTACAACACCGGCACCTAATTTGAATAAGTGAGGAAACCCTTTTAGTTAGACCACCTTTCAATAGGAGCTGCTTTCAGCCTTTTGTTGTAATTTGTTATCTGATTCTGTGCTTTGTTGGAAGATTACGCATACAAAGTTTCAATATTATTTTACCTGAAGGTCAGCGGAGCAATGGTCAAAGGCAGCGGAATGAGCACGACCAGCATGAGTTTCAGCAATTTCCAAAGCCCACAAGACTTGAATATACCTTGATAATAAAAAGGAAAATGGTTTTAGAACAGCATTTATCCGATGTGCGATGGCTTGTTTTCTTACTTGAATACTGCTACTCCTCCGAAAGTCGCGGCAATTGTTCTGACGGCGACCTCAAGAGCCTGCATTGATCCCTCATAGAGACTCTCAAAATGGAAATAAGGACAGGCCGTGGCATCCCCCCATACTTGACCCCACCAGATGGTCAAGGCGAACAAGAATACAGAGTAGGCCAAAACACCGTAATTGTCAGCAACTGCAAAGGAAAGAAAAAGGAGCTCAGCAGAAGTGCTTCTGACATGACACCTTCCTTCATTCTCAGCAAATTAGTCCACTAAGTGTCAAGACACACGTCAGGAGAGAAGATGAATGTGTTCCTGCCTCTTTTAATATTATATTACAATCGCAAACCTGAAAATTGCCGATGAAAAAAGTCTACACCTTTAGTGAAACCTCGACCTCAATGGCTTCAAATATATCGCACTCGCAGCGATGCCTCCGGCGGTTGCTCGTTTCGCTCGCATTTTTTGCGTTTTTGTAGATTCAAACATTGGGGTTCTTTTAAAGTTGAGTGCAGAAATACTGCAATGCACAACTCGACTCTCTCCTCGTAAATACTAATCTCTAAAGATTTGGAGAAGAAGAATTGGGAGGACTTAGGCAACACCCTGTAAAAACTTGCAAAACAGGTCTGAAGCACAAAAAGGTTGCCCCAGAGTTGCCAAATTGAGGCCGTGGCAGTACTACTATGTAGTACTACTACTGCAGTACTGCAGTTGGCAACAGAATGTTCAACTTTTGTCATTGCTGTCTGCACTTAGCACACCTTCTTCTTCCTCTAAGAGCTTTTTTGTTGTTATGTACGTATCGGAACTTTGTAGATTATTGAAATTCGAGTAAGTTTGGCAACTTGACAAATACGTAGTACATATAGCAGCAAAGTTCGGTAAATAAGGTAGACAAAATCCTATGCCTTATTACTGCATATAGGATGAATATTGTATGGCACACAATTTTCTTAATGCAAAATTGGCATGATGCATAAATATTACTCACTGATAATGAGCTCGAAGCCTGCACCGCACAATTCTGCACCGGCTATGGCCTCCAGCAAGGCTGTTTTGCCAAGCCCATTGGGAACTGCAGTGGAGACCAATTTGCGCAGACTCTCCGCCAATAGACACGTCAGTAAGACGTATCCCGTGGATACAGCGATACAAGGCACTAGGCCCATTGTCAGTAATTTCTCAAGTCGTACTGACGACTATTGCTTTAGAGAATAGAGATAGTGGCCGCCCGCTCTAATAACATTACAGGACATTACAAACGGTGTGCAAAATACACTTGATTAAACATTTTATTAATCTATATTCAAATAATTGAGCAGAAAAATGAATCTTTATCGTTTAGAATATTAGTCAAATAAAAAGGTAATAAGGAAAGAGAGGAACGTTTGTACCCTAGTTATGACCTGACTCAAGCTATTTTTAAGCACCTATGATCCTTCGGGACCAAACTTCGGAGTCGGAGTACAACCTCGGTGAATTTTTTCCTTCAGTCTTGATCAGTATGTCAATGGGCCCACTCGAGGAGCTTGATTATTTCAAAAAATCTGAAGTCCATACCAACTGCAAAGTGTGCAATGAAACCATCAATGCATACCTTAGTTATGGAGCTTTGGTTTGCGCCTCTTGCAGGGTATTTTTTCGTAGACATGCACATAAAGAATCCTTGAAGAGTTGCTCTTCAAGCATTGGTCAATGTGATATCAAGCTTTTTAAGCGAACATTTTGCAATTATTGTCGATTACAAAAGTGCCTGTCAGTTGGCATGGATCCGGAAAGAATCAAGAAACGAAAGGTGTTTCCAGATAATCAGATGAAGAAGAAAACTTTGAAATTAGCCATTGATCTATTAGGTTTTATTCCGAAAACAAGGAAATCAAGACCTTTTCCACGTGTGACTTCTATGAGAAACTTGCATTCATCAATGGCCTTTACCATTGAAGAATTCCTGTTTTGCCAAAAGTTTCAAAAAACTGAACTTTTAGCATGGAAATCAATTCCATTTCCTAGAATAAATTTTGAAAAGATTTTCTTGAAAAATCATACCTTGTCACTCAAAGGATTTGAAGAAATGAAGCAAAATAGTTTTGAAAGGTTGATCAAATTTTCTAATGATGTAGAATTACTTCAAGCTTTACCTTTGGAGGATCAATTTATTTTGCAGACTATCAACGTAAAGTTTTTGGATTTGATTCGATTGGCAGATTTTTTTCAACCTTTATACAGCAGAAATCAACAGGCAAATTTACTCATCAATGGATGTCCAAATCATGAAGAAGATATCATCACCAAAAGTTCGAACTTTATCTCGAGAATTCTGATGTCTCAAATCATGCCTTGGATTGATCATCAAGACCAAATATATCAGATGATTTCACAGATAAATGACTTACAAATGGACCATCTAGCATTACTTTTGGTCTCAATAATTCTCCTATTCAATGTTCCCAACCATGGATTGACAACTACTAAAGGAATTACAAGAGTTCAAGACTGTTTACGGTTAACTTTATATCGCTATTTGAAGTGTCACAATTTTGAAACAGCTCAACGAAAGATGAGTGAAATCGATCATGTTTTGAACAATCTGATTAACTTTGATGCTTTATGGTAAATGATATTTTGGTTTAGTGGTTTTCAAACACTGTGTTTCTGTGGGTTTTTTGAAGGAAATATACAAAGCAAGGTACCATGAAAAATAAGGTCTGGTTTCTATACACAGTGGAGTTGACATTCAAACCTCAAGAGATATTCAGTAAAGTGCTTTTTCTGAAGAGATGTCAATGGGTAGAACAAACTAGGTAATTTAACTTGTACTAACAGACTCTGTTTCTAAGGCTTTGCAATAAGACTACTGCAAGAAGTATAGTGCATGAACTGTCCCATGAAAGAAAGGAAGTGTAGTGGCCAGCAATAGTAGAACAGCTGCTCCAGGTGCAAAGCCACAACCCGTTATTGTTGCTTTTTCCTTCTCGCAATAATCGTGCAGTCATGGCAGAACGGCCTGTTTCTGGCAAAAATTCTAGACTATCTATTTCTGCTTCTATAATAACTGATTAGTGATGCCAAGTCCATTTTGTTTTTAAGATCAGCTTGTTTTACCAAATTGGTACATTTTTTTTACGCTTTGACAAATAGAGTCCAATTTGGAAAACAAAGACGGCGACTTTGATACTAATCATTTTTTATAGAAGCAGTTCCTAATGCTTTTTTAGCTACCAAATAGGATGATTAGAAAGTCAGGTGTTATGGGTCACCGAAAGAAAGAAAGCTAGAGTCCATTTATTTCACATCTTGAATTGAAATATCGTCTTCGAAATAATCTGTAAATTCCTCTTCGATTTGAGCATTTGACTCGTTCTTTTTGCTTGATGCTTCTTCCATCTAAAAAGAAGATGATGAATGAATTTTAAAACTCAATTATGGTCTACTGCTGCTGCAAAATATCCTACTTGTTTTTCGATAGAACTTTTTAAAATGTCAATTTTGGAACCCGGAACAGGCTGGCGAAGTTTGACTGGGAAAACTTTCCAGGCGTCGTCTTCTTCTTCTTGTTCTTCATCGAATGAGGAGCTACGGATACGGTTTTGTGAGAACATGAAAAAAAGCCAGTCAGGCTCAATTAGTTTTGCAATGCGGATATCGCGAGGAGGATATCGAGGACAAAACTGTATGGAGCAGCTAGCAAAAACTTTCTTACCATAAATCATCTGAAGAAACTCTTTGGATTTTAGCCTGCTTTCTAACTTCTACTGCAGTGTTTCCATTTGCAATTTCCTCATCCCCTCCTTCGCTTTCTGATAACAACATTTGTACTATGTTGTCTTCATTCTAAAAAAGGCAAGATAAGGGAATAGAGCAGCGTTATTCGGACAAAAAATGCAAAATGACTCCAGAGTGACTTACTTTATTTGGGGCCCCGGCGAGGTCTTTACTACTACGCGGTGCGGGTACGGGTAAGGCGGATGCCTGATGATGACTCCAAGCTTCATGAACATCAACGTAAACATTGGACTGTACTTTTTGTTGGCCTGTAAGATATAAAGCAGTCAGAATAGTTTCACTGTGTATAAGGTAGTATAAAATGAGATGAATAAATTAGCCATTTCCAAGGCACCCAAAAGGGTTCCCATTAATTGCCAGTCTTTCCGGCGAGACGAGCGCCGCCATCGCCATTCAAAGTAACGTAAGTAGGTATGTAAAAGAGTAATACATTAGATAGTTCACCTACATTTTTGAATTTGAGATTTTCCAGCGTCGTCTTCTTCGTCCTTTTCGTTCAACTTATCTTGGCTACTATTTCTTCGTCGTCCTCCTTTAGCCTTTTCGTCTGAGTTTACGAGGTTAGAAGAATGGCCGGGGGCAAAGCCTCCATTCCTCCGCCGTCTCCTCCACAATGAAAGAAGACTTTTGCGAATCGAAGTCATTCGCCGAGAAAAAGTCTTGCTGCAATGTAAAATACAGTTTGGTTCAATTTAAAAGTCTTGTTATATTGGAAAGTTGATCAAGTTTGATGTTGCGCGGCGGCCTGAATCTGGAATCTAGATATTACCATTCTCTTTGATGTACCACTGTATCCTCCTGACTTTGCTGGAGAAGTTCTTCAACTTCGTTCTTGCATTGTTTTCGCAACTGCCACAAAACTTTGGCTGCCTCCTGCTAAAAGTACATCGGATTGGAAATTAGAAAGAAAAGAAAGACAAATACTGCCGTTGGAGAACCTACATCTTTAATGTGATCACGTCTCCGATCGTCTTTGATTTGGATCATTGCTTGGCGGAGCTGAAGGTCGCTGATTCCTTCTCTTCCGCCATCCTCCTCCTCAGCAGCATGGTACCAATGAATACCAAAGTCCTTGGAAAGAAGACTTTCTAACTTACGCAAAGCATCCTAAAAAAAAGAAGATGTCGTCTTAGTTCTTTTAGGACTCAGCAGATCAGTATACCCCCTTGGGCCTTGATCTATAAGCTTACAAGTTTGTAGGGTGCCAGAAAATCGGGATTGGATTCGGCGATGTCATCCACGCTTTGCCATTTGCTTTGATGTTGCAAATCTTCCAATAGGCTTCTGAACAATACAGATAACTTACATTACATTAGAAGTTCTGCTGTAATTTTGTAGTACAACTTACTGTATTGTATCATATTCATGAAGGACATCTTCATCATTTTCCTCAGCCGCTTCTTCATTGTATTCATCAGCCTAGAAAAAGTAAAAAGAAAAGTACATGTGCACTTCTGCAGATGATGACATGACACTTCGATGAAAATTAGTTACACACTAGAAGATGTAGTGTTCTTACCAGAGGCTCTTTTATTCCCCCCAACAATAACAATAAGGTAGATGAGTACTTAGTAGTGAATGATAGTGTATGAAGAGCAAGTAGAATTATTATATACCTTATCTGGTCTTTCTTGGCTTTCTTCAACTCCTTCTTGGGATGGTGTGAATGGTTGAGGCTGAGATGAGGGTGGTAACTCAAGCTTTGGCATGGGCATCAATGACTGGGTTTGCTCTATTCTGGTGGGTACTATGGCATTCTCAGACTCTTTGTTATGCTTTGGAACGCTTTGTGAGGTATCCAGGTCAGCTTTGGCATGATTGGTGGTGTCTTTGAGTGCTTCCAATTGTTGGTGAATGGCAGTCAGCTGCCTTCTGTACTCCGCTTCTTTTGACAAAAGTCGAGCCTGCCAAAATCTCTCTTGGGAGGTCAATTTCCCTTCTTCGCGTTCCATGCTACAACTCTAAAGTATGAAGAGTAAAAAGCTATAATATAGTACATTGAAACGCATGAAATAGGAAAAAAAAGGGTGAAAATCGGTAGTGGAAAGTCTTACTAGATTTTGCCATTTTTCTTGCAGGCTTTGTATTTCCAGTTCTTGCTTTTTGATCACAAAGCGCAGCTCCTCAATTGTCCCACTGTCTCCCGCCGCCGCGCTTGCAACTTGGCTTCTATAAGAGGAGGAGAAGAAGTGGGACACTCAATTCATGCTCCGGTGGATGGCTTTAAGAATACCACTACTATAAAGTAGTTGAATCAAGTGGGCACTTTCACATGGCCCCACAACCAGCCACCCAGCCTCGACACTAAAACCAGCATCACGTAAACAAAAAGAGACAATCAACACCCACAAGGTCCCACATCCACAAAAAAAAATGGTCATCCCGCGCAGCCTCCTCCTTCTCTCTATTTGTTCAACACACTATTCGAAAAGTCAATATTTTGTCCAAAAAATCCATTTAGATGAAAAAGGAACATTTTTGGTGCATTATGGATTTTTGGCATGAAAATACAGCGACGAACTACAGATTAGGGTGGGTTGAACTTTACAGATATTGAAAGAACGTTTTGTCGAAATCAACCTTTTGGACAAAAATGGACTTACCAGCGACAGATTAGGGTGGGTTGAATTTTACAGATATTGAAAGAACGTTTTGTCGAAATCAACCTTTTGGACAAAATTGGACTTTAAATACACAGTGTGACGTTCAAAATACGAGAGAGAGAGAGATGATGAGGTGGAAAATGGGAAATTCGGTTGATTTTTAGAGATAGACCAAAAAATCCAGTAAGTACATTTGAAAATCACTAGAAAATGTCTCATTTGAATTTTCACGATGGAAGAAATGTTTGTATCATCGCTAATTTTTCCAATATTTGAATTTTAGTACCATCAAGCAAAAGTAATGGCCGGCAAAATTGCGTAAAAAATGAGAAACAGTACCAGAAGAAGTAGCATCTCAAATTGAAAATACTGTATCATCTCGAAAATGTAAGAGCTTTTTTTTGGTCTCTCTCGCAGTCGCGCTGCCACTTTTTGTAGGATCCTCTTTTCAGCTCTCTTTCGTTCGGCTGATGACACCTACCGGCTTGTAAAACTTTCTTGCAAATCTCGTTTGATGAGTTCGCCCAACAATTTGTGGGTCATGGTCTTGACTTCGGAGGTGGTAGAGGAGGACGACACCTCAACATCTTCCTTCTTCAGCTCCTGAATTGAAGACTGAAAAATAGTAGAAAATGATAAAAGCCAATCTTTCTTGTTGTAGTACCGCTACCGCTCCTCTACCTTCATGCTTTCTTCCTTTGTTATTTTATGCTTTACATCTTCTGAAGCTCCGCCAGTGCCACGTTTTGGATGCCGCTTTTCCTGGTGGGCTTTAAGAAAAGTCTCGTTGATGAAAGTCTTCCCACAATCCGCGCATTTCCTCACATCAGCATATTTTTCGCCTTTTAGCAGAAAGCTCTGAAGTCACGAAAAGAACATCGCATTTGATTCTCGTCTCGCCGACACATACGTACGTATATTGCACTTGAATGAAGTTCTACATAAGCAACGCAGAAAATTTTAACGATGCAAAAGTGTATCATGCTTCCTGATGAAAATTACTGAATGGATTTTTGGCTTGTTAAAAGTTCTTAGCAACAAAAGCAAATGTGACATTTTTGGTGGATATTGAAAATATTGTAGCACGCATACTTGCTGTTTTTCAATCGTTTGCTTCCGTTTTTTGCACTCAACTTTCAAAGTCTTGATTTGTTGTTGAGACGCTATGCATTTTTTTGACACCTTTTCCAATTCCTAAAGGAGCAGAAGAAACGTAAAGAAATGATCATGAAGAAGCAGATGACAACGAATTAATTACTCCATGGGCTCTTTGATTATCTTGTGTTAGTTGGGTCAAAGCCTGGGTCAACATATCTTGCGACCTCAATAGGTATCTTACAGTCAGTTGGGCCATTCTAAAAACTTTCAACAATTCTATGGGCATTGGAGCAATCTCGGGGAATTCTTCCACTGGGTTGCAAAAAGCAATGGCGGAAAGAGTCTCTTGCAAAATTCCACATTCTTCAGTGCTTTCTAAATTGGACTCTAAAGCATCCACGTCCACCCCAGCTACAAAGGTAGATAGAGGAGGTGGTATGTAAATATAAACACTAAAATTTAATTATACACTATAATTACCAATCAGTTTCCAATTTAGTTTAGTTGACTTCATTTTGGATCCCCATCCAAAAAAAGAAGAAAAGAACAGGTGTGCTGTTGTTTGTCAACACACAGGTATACTTTCGCAAGTTTTTTTTTTTAAGCTGCGCTTCTGTGAATGGCTTGAATTATGCGCGCGCTTTCTATAATCATCACAAATAGAAGAACCCATCGTGGCACATCTTTCATTGCTCATATATCTGTGAAAGACCGAAAAAAAAAAGCAAAGGGGAAACCAAGTAGAGGAGATGTAGTATCATGGCATCAGTAAGGTTTTGAATTCTGTATTCTACAGAAGGCCTTCAGTTCCTCTTTCTTCGGTTGGTTGGTATATTTGTTTACACGCATCGTTGAGTCGAATACGTACGTAAGGAATACAATAGAATGCTCATCTTTGTGTCTACAGAGGAGTGACAGATTGATGCAGCAATACAGAATGAAGATGTCCATCTCATAATATACTGTGTACCCTAAATTCGAGGATTATTTCAGTTTCTAAGGATCAGAACAACTACAATGGAACGAATTGTAGGAGAAACATTGGGCTTCGAGGAGCCAGAGTTATGTTTACACAAATTTCAACTGGGGAGTTGAAGAAGCCAAGTTTAAGGCCCAGAGTTGCAAAGGGGGAAGAAGAAGCCGCCGAAACTTCAGCAGCAGCGCTATTCGAATGGCGGCTGGAGTCAGTGAAGGAAGGGAGAGAGAAGCAAAGAAGAGCGTTCGCAGCAGCCTTAGCAGCAGCGTCGGCGGCGTTGAAAGCATTACACCATCGTCCGGAAAGAGGACTTGGACACACACACACACTCACGCTGTTTAAAGATCGAGCGATGAGCCGGGAAAACGGGATTCATTCTTTCTCTCGTCTTGTAAGGCCCCTCTGGAACCCTTTGAAGTTCTGGTCTTTGGAAAACAGAACAATTATTACCCTTGTAATCACACTCCGAATTAAATAAAACTATTATCACCACTCGCTACGCTCGTGCTGACAAAGATCCTAGTGCCTATTTTAACCTTGAAAAAGTCTAGTTTGAAAGTTTAGAAAGGCATTTTAGAAAGCATGCAGCTGCAATAATGGTAGTTGGTGGTGAAACGTTTGCTGATGGCTGAAAATTGATGGATGAGACTACTGTTGAGATTGCTGCTGAGAACTCGATTGATGGCTAAGCTGAGACACACACACATTCACAAGGCCGATAAGTGTAGCGGGATTGGTAGTAGTGGCTGCTTACTAGTGGGGCCGCGGCGCTGCTGCTGCTTCGCCTAGTGCTGCTATTCCTCAGGCTCTACTCGTGCAGCTGCTGCCACATCTAATGAGAGTCGTGCCAGTCCGGCAGGCACTAGCTTCACAAGGCTGCTATCTCCGACGGCCCGAGACTTGGAACGTCGAAGCCGTTGGCGACGACGACTTTTCTCTCTTTCTTCCATCTCTCGTACTCTCTGGTGTGTAAGCACACTGGGCTTTCATTGCTGAAGACCTCATTAAGGCTAATTGAAGGCAGGATCGTTAATAAGAGTTTCCAAGCATTGACAGGTTCCTTTTGGTTATTCTAACAAAGGGAATATATTACAAAGGATGGCTTCCATTTTTACTTTCGCCCACTGACAACTACAATGAAAAGCTATATTTTGTCTTTCGTAACTTCGAACCTCCGAAGTCTAATTGAGTTACAAATACAGGGTACACGATATAATTTAGAATCAAATGTGGAGTACTGTGGTGGTCTTGTCAGGATATTAGGCATCAAAACAGTGTAACCCAATCGTCGGAAATCCCGTTAGGGTGGAGTATGTAAAAAGTTCCCTTCACTATTCTACTTTCTGCTTGTTAAAAGAGCCTTTCTAGCAGCCAGTATGTATCCTCGGTGTGCTTCTTCTTGCAGCTAGATTGGCCAGTGTGCAGCCTCTGCCTCCGCCACTACTACTACGGCGGCCGCGGCCTCAGTCGAGTCTGCTGTTGCTGAACGTCCTCCAAAAGCCAAGAGAGGCTGCTGTTGAAGCTGCTGTGAGTATGTGTGTCGAGGGGGGACGATAGTAGTCGACAACACTGTGCTGCATCAGACTCACTGGCAGAACATCACATCAAAAAATGTGTGGTCTCAACCCCCAAAATGAGCTCGAGTGCGGATAAAATCCAGGTGCTAGTGTCGTCATGATCCGGCCTCGCAAGGCCCCTGCTGGCCTCCTCCTCAACAGTGTCTGGAAGATACTCACAGCTTGAGTAAATAACACCATTTAGACCTTCAGACACGACTTCATTGGTTTTATAAACGAGAAACCACCAGCAGACTGGAATATCATTTTGAACTACTTTTCCAGGTCAAAGCAAATAATAGCCAAAAAAGAAAAGTAAAAATAGTATTAGAAAGCTCCCTTCTTTTCCCTCCGCAGCTGCTAATACCAGTATGACACTACTCTTGTTCAATGATATTTTGAGACAGATATTTTGATATTTTGTCAGATCAAATTCCAACCTCTAAAGGAGAAATCTTTTTAAAAAGAGTCTCAAGGTCTAGTGGTCAGTTTGTTTACATTGTTTGACTGAATAGTGACTGAATCGGCGGCCAAGGCGATGCAGCCTTCTGAACGTATTTTACCCACTCCAAGATCCCTGTTCACCCTGTGGAAATTTCAATCTATGTGTCCTGACCCGCCTTCTGTCACCTGTCACCCGTCTTGTCACCATGAGCAGGGCGTCCAGGTGCCTGAGGAGCAACGGATGTGAAAAATTCATAGTGGAACCTCCCAAAATCATTGTGACCATTATTCTGCCCAAATGCATTGCTACCCTCCTCATCCTCCTTGGCGTCCTCGCACAGATGACCGGCGAGGCGGTCAGCTCAGCGGCAGCTTCGGCAGCCACTGGTGGTCATCACTATCAGGTAATACCACTAAGTCAGCTCTTTGTTTACTTTCATCAGCCCTTACAATCTTGCTGAAAATTATTAATACATCGCCGCCGCCGATACTATTTTTTCCAAATCCAAGCTGAAGAATATGGTCACCACGTCAAAACAAACTGTCATTCGATCATGATCATCCACAAATATTTTCTTTTTGCTCCACTTTTGATAATCGTAGAGATTATTTGACAAAAGCAACATTTACTTCAAGGTCATTATATACTATATGAGTCACTTACAAAACTGTTTACTCAAAGCGCTTACATTTACTTGTAGCAAGGAAAGGGTGAAAAGACTCTATTACCATTGTAACTCTTTCTTGCTTTCATAAGGAACATATAGAGCTTTCATATCTTTTGATTTGGATAGCAGGGCTTTACCTACATCCTTTCTGACCCTATTGTAGATTTAGGACCATGAAAATGAGTCGGGTTGGTTAGCAGCTTCAGTGAGGATGATGCTGTGATGCTGGAGCAAGTATTAGATTCCAGCTTCAGCTGAATGCATCTTCTAGCTAGCTAGCTAGTTCTATGCTGCTCCCGAGTTCTACTCTGCTCTTCTTTGTCAGTGCAAAACTTATGACCTTGCGGTAAATTAGGTTGGGAAAGTGCTTTCCTGTCTGACCATTCAATAGGTGCACTGATCATCACTCTTGACCATCTCAAACGTACTAAGAGTTGGAGGAGATGAGGTGTACTAACTAATGTATTTCTTTTCTTTTTTCAAAGTGTTGCATTAGTGGTAAACATCATCATTGGGTTTAGAAGGAGAAGCCTTCCTATTTCTTTTTTGACCGCGATATAGCTTCGGCTGAAAAGGATTTTCAGTCTTGTTAGATTGCCCAAGATTGATCTTTTCCTTACTCTCTTCTCATTCTGTTCTTGCAGATACAACGGGTCATGTCTATGCACAACAATTCATCTTCTACGCTGCCTTTCATTCCATCTTCCACTGGGTCCCTCCTGACTTCAAGTTCTCAGTATTCCAACAAGAATCACCAGCAAGCTATCCTAGCCAATGCACTCAAAGCATCATCACAGCAAAAGCAGCTAATAAAATCTCAGCAGCAGCTAGCAGCTACTGGCAGCGCTGCCGGTCAGCACCCCAGCTGGTCACCGTCCTCATCAGTCTCCTCGTCTCAGCAAAATCAAGTCTCAGTTCAGCAGCACCGAAAGTTCCAATCCGGCAGGACTACTTCAGTGAACATCTCAAAAAGTGCTTCATTATCTCTCTCAAAATCGCCGTCCTCAATCTCCAGAAACTTGGTCTCTGTACCCATCCGCCATTGGTGGATGGCTGTCTATCACCACCATGGGGACCAACACTCCAGCAGCCAAGTAGCAGGCGCGCCCAGCCAATCCGCGAGCGCGCGGGCGTCACGGGTCAAGAGGCTGCTGCAGAGTGCCGAGGCGCGCCAAAACTTCACACAGTGCCTTCATGAGGATGTCTTGACAGGATCATCAAGCACCTTGATGGGCCAGCACGACATTCTGTCCCTTCAGGGCGAATCCGCCTGGGAGGACCGTGTCTGTGCTACTCGCACGCTGAATGACCGCGTGCACGTCCTCCTGGAAGCGTTACCTTGCCATTTGCATCGCGTGTGCCAAATCCTGAGTCCTACGCTGTTACAGCGCCTGGCCAGGCCCGACGAATGTCGCCAGGTGGCGCGAGACTTGTGGAGGAATGTCTTCCACAAGTTGCACTTGATGATACGTGATTTTAGTGATGTGCTCCAGCAAAAGTTTGACATCGGTAACTACTCGACAATGCACGAGAACGAAATGTGCAAGGTAAGAATCATGATCCTTCATCAGTCTTTGCCTTGACCTGTCTTCTCCAGTGCGTATAGTTACGTGTTTAAAAAAAGTGTTGGTGTCACAATTCTCAATGTCTATCTCTACACCTTGCATACCTCATGCAATCATGTAATATTCAAGAAGGAACTTTCCCAACCGCTAAAGTACATCGAAAGAAAAAACAAAAATTGCTACTTTTATGACGACCGTTTTAAAAAAGAAAGCTAATCGCGGCCAAAAAGTAGCATCTAGTATGTAGAGATACAGTGACATCTTCTGTCGCAGAATTTGACGTCAGGATGGCAGCTGCTATGGTAGTCTTTTTTGTCTGTCTCTAAGGCCACTAAGGAAGACCAAAAGGCTTGGCAAAAGAGGAGAGTCGAAAGGTGCTTTTGAGTATTAGTGATGATACTGTGTGATGCTTTGGCTTTTGAGATTGCTGCTGCTGAGGCTCCTCTCCTCAAAAAGTCAGCGATTTCTTCATAGATAGCACAGCAGGAGCAGCAGCTAAGCTACTCGCTTAGTCAGGACTTTTGACTTCTTATGATGGCAGCACACCAGTAGTAGTCAGTTCCTTAGCCATGCTTTACTTTGCTTGGACCCAAAAAGGACTAGTCCTTATCCTTAGACTTCCAGAGATGCTGATGCTATTGCACAACTGGACTTTTTAGCTGACCTTGATTGCTGACTGCACACTCGGAGATCTTGAATGACTTAGTAATAGTACATAGTTGGACTCTGATGATTATCATGATTATCGTCCTGATAGCCACTCAACTGGTAGCTTTCTAGATTGTGTACTACTATTTGCTTGCCGTACGAATGCGGCTACATGTATAAGTTGATTACTAGTCACAGTTCATTAATAGACATTTGCAGTGGAAGTACAATAGTACATACACTATTACTACTGTTATGTTAGGCTAGATGGCGCTAGCCCAAAGCCTCCTAGAAATGTGCAGAAGATTATATCTGAATATGCAGTAGCAGCCATTCTACTATGCTACTGCAGTTGTGTTCTTTATTACTGCGGATTACGAGGGCAAAAAAAAAGATCACATTTTCTTATATAGTAAAATTAGCTGTCCAGAGTACCAAGGCTTCGGATTATAATGCGGAGCAGCGAAAATAAAGTTGAAAAATGGATCATGAACCACATACACTTTACAGGAGCAGTAGCAGTGGTGATCAAATGGCTTTCAGTAATCTTCTTAGTGGTTTAAGGAAACTAAGATCATTATGGCACGTCTTTGCATGCGCCAGCAAATGCTATTTCATGATAATATCCAAGCAATTTTGCCGTCACCTTCTTCTTCGCTACTGCGCCACCTACAATCGGCGATCGGTATTCTTGAGGAGACAGAAGTAATGCTAAGCAAGCACTTGGAAAGGATTTTGGCTAAAAGGAATTCGTCTTGTGTTTGTAAAAGAAATATTTGAATACCACAGCATACTAGGACCCATTTTTGAACTCCTACTAGCTGGCAAATGGCCATTTCCTCTGCTACGGCATTGAGCAAGAGAGGCACTAACACACGTAGTAGTAGCAGTAGGCAGTTAGCTGAGGCTCACTGAGCTTCTTGGAAAGTAGTGTGGAAAGGAACTTTCCCTAGAATATTTTCTGAATGACTAAGAAACTGCATCATGAAAGGCTGCTGCTTGCAGCAGTAGTACTCCTGCCTCTCTTTCTGAATCACGCATCTGTGAAAAAAAGATGAGGAAGAGTAGGCATAGTTGCAGTAGAATTTAGGCCGCCACAATAATCATACGGGCTCCTGTCGCAACCTAGCTTGCTCACGTATGGTAATAATAGTCACGATGGCAATTTAGGCATTCTATTCTAATAATGCTGCGAAGCGATGATGTGAAAAGCGTCCTCTCAGGTTCCTAATTGAACACTGCTTTCACCCGGTGTTAGGGCTTGCTTGCTCGCTAGGAAGAGAGAAGAGTAATACAACTACTCTGACAATACTAAAGAGCCAATATTTGTCTCGTAGAGCCATGCAGCAGCAGAGCTGCAAGCAATGTCACCAGGCTTGGCCATAGCTGCTGCTGCTGCTGCTGTCTTCTCTATTTGTTGGCTTTTCTGTGTTTGTTGTCACTTTTTTGTAGACCATAGAAGTGCGTTTATCTCATTAGTCTCTCTCTCTGCTGCTCTATGCAATAGTAAAGTGAAGCTCTTTCTTTTCTTCTTCGACACAACTCGTAGGCCGAGGAGGCCCAGTAGGGAAAAGAGGAGCCTGAAGAATACTACTGTCATCAACAGAAATAATGGACTCCCAGCTATGCCAGGAACGAGCCCTCTGGTATCTCAGAACCATATCATAAAGATTGCTCAACCTCTAAGCTCATAGCACTATAGTATTTCCTGG
Source organism: Oithona nana (assembly GCA_900157175.1). Lineage (NCBI taxonomy): Eukaryota > Metazoa > Arthropoda > Copepoda > Cyclopoida > Oithonidae > Oithona > Oithona nana. The sequence continues at coordinate 118,936 of LT727948.1, forward strand.
CTTATTAGAAAGTCCGACAGTTAACTAAAGCTCGGACCGAGCCAAGCCTTTTGAAATTTTTATTGTCATCTTCTCCGGAACTTCGGATAGGAAGGAGACCAACTTTTTGAAGGACATATATCGAATTGTTACTATGCAAAGCAAGTGCAAAAGCCACAAAAGTAGAGAAAATAAGAAAGGTGGTGATGATGCAGTGTCACGTTTTATTGGCCCTTAGATTAGGTTTTGGTGTTGGGGTAAGCCAAGTGAAAAATGGCAGTAGCGTGGCCACTGGCAGCTGCAAGTAGCTCCACTGTGTCAAAATGGAGCCGTGAGTAGTTCCATGCTCTTTTCTTCTCTTCTTATGTGGTACATAACATTGAGAAATACTTGAGCTTTCTTCTCTGCTCCACTACAGTAGACCAATGAAGGTCACGTGGGCTTTTGCTACCACTAGCAGCACCACTACTCCTACCGCCGCCTCAGCAGCAGCAGAGTACTAGTAGTAGAAGAGCAGAGGAGCCAAGAGCCTACTTTGATCGCGTTTTGCCGGCTCTTCTTCATCTCTTCTCCTACATTCTCTCCATTTTCTACTTGGAGACGACAGAGACGAGCCAGAGAACGATGTCTCACTAGAGAAGTAGCACTTCCCACTATGGGCCACCAATAGCAAATCAGACTCTACTGGACTTCTCATTCCTCAATCCCTCAGGGATTCGACAACTACTGACCTTTGATGTCCAATTGATCATCCGTGCTTAGATAACCTCACAGTTTTTGTGGCCAGATGACAAACTCTTTCTAGGAATGAAGGAATGAAACATTGTTCGTTTTCTCATACTACAATACTTAGGCTGCATTTGCTATTGTCTCATCCGGTACTCAGTAGTCTGTACTGCATCTGAGCCCACTCATGTCCTCTGATAACCCTATCATCAGTCATCACTACCTTACCTCTGCAGTATGTCTGAATTGTGAAGTTGTGGTGGAGATGTTCTCCTCTGCATATCGGTATCGCATGTCTAGCAAGCAGGAGGAAAAGCTACATTAAATGACTTTCAGACTACAGTAACAGATGTGGCGTGAATAGGAAAGATTAATCAAATGTATCACAAACAGATTCAATTTCAAGGCTGCACTTATGATAAGGTCTCGAGACATCATCAGCTGTATTGATGAATGTATTGGTTTTCACTTTCAGCTGATTTGAAAAGTTATACACTTTCCAACTACAAAACCTGCTTCGGTGCATCATCATAATCCAAGCAGAGATTTGAAATGAACGCTTCTTCTTCTACTACTAGAGTCTTCATAATGGTGAAATATGATATATACATTGGCGGGTGGTATTTTACAGGCACAATTTGTGATAGTAGCAGGAGGACGCGTGCTTTGAATACAGCTTCACAGTGTTTGAAAATGACGCTAAGAGTCTTGTTTTTAACAAAAATGTAGCACAATGTAAATACATAGTGTATCATCAACATTTGAGATTATTCATGCAGAGCAAAAATTAAATTAGACATTTTTGTTGATTTTCAAACACTGTGAGGAGCTACTCTGCTTTCACCTCATTGGTGATACAAATGTCGTGGGGCTTCAAGTAAGCCTTGCATCTGTTTCCTAACTCTCTTTTTAAGCGCGAGCATCGCCTCGCGCTTCAATTCAAGGTATCTGATTACTAAAAAAATTTGCACAAATTTTTGTCTGTTTAAATCTTATCTTATTTATAAAATTGTCCAATTTTCGTCCAATGTGTCCAATTTTGTCAAATACAAATATTAGTCGGTCAGATTGAAACTTTCAATCTTGTTTTATCCTTCATTTTTGCTCTGCTCTTTTCAGGAAGCGTATGCCTTCTGGATCTGCTCAACTCATCTTCCAATGTGGCTGTTAGACTCTGACTCCGACAAGTATGTAGAGGTGGAAGCATGCCGGTCAACTTGTCTGATGGTGGAGAAACAGTGTCCTTTCCTCATAAAGGGAACAGAAGACGACATGGCATCCGGAAATCCGTCCTTCATGTGTAAAGGTAACGGGGAAAAAAAATCTTGACAAAAGTTGGTCGACTTCGTCGTTTCACTGAAGCTCCTTTGCTTGCTGCTGCCCAACTTCCCTCTCTTTTTTTGTCAATGCACTTTTTATCACATTGACTTTTCTGTCAATGCAACGATTCTACTGCCTTCAACCGCCCGCACCGCACCGCCCGAGAGCCCAGCAGAGTAGGAGCAGCCGAATTAGAGATTCCAAATTGCCAGCCTAGATACACAACCCTGGCTATTCCAGATAAAGCTGTTGGCAGTTATTGCACTCCTAGGCAAATATTGGCTAAAAAAAGTTGAGCACAAAACTTGCTCGCTTTGCCATCAACCCAGTCGTTTGTTAGCTATCAATCGTTCATGAAACTTTTGTCCTCTGCCTCCTCCTCTTCAATTGAAAGTGAAGATTTTGATAAGGCTGGCCATGGCCTTGATAAAAAAGAAGATGTTACACATCTTTTGCACACTGCTGCTGCCTGACGAAATAGTTGAGCTGCTTTATTATGAAGATTAATGATGCGCTTGCGCCGCGCAATCTCATACATCCTAGATTCATTTTTTGAAAAAAGAAGGGGAGTGATGTTGGACTGGTATTATCCTACTTTTTGCTATGCTACCATGTTTTTGCTGCTGCTTCCAAGATGATGTTAGAATTAATCAACTCCGTTAAATCAACTTTTTCGGGCTTACGAAACAAACTGATGACAAAAATAATTCTTGGCTCCCTCGCTCTACTTTTGATAATTATTGAGGTGATTTTATGGTTTCAGATGCCGATGTTCCCCCCATGGTGACTGAGGACGTCATTCCAACCCCTTGTTGCTACAAAAAGTCACTCGAACCACTGCCAGGCCATGGCTTTCCTCTCAAAGTGGCCGCTGGGTTCTGTCACGAGCCCGACCATGTCCAGTTGCACCTGAACGAGTCAGACACCGGCTTCAGCAATGTCGGCAATACGGGTGCTTCATCAGCTTCAGCAGGTGCTGCGGGCAGCACTCTGAAGCTCAGCACCTCCAATTCCGCATTCGGCATTGGAAAGACTAATCAAGCGGTCATCTCCACCTCACTGCCAGCCACCTTTCATGCTTCCACCTGTGATACAATACTTTGGCCATCCACTAGCCTCAATGTCACTTCTGCTGGCAACGAGTATTTCAACTTCAACACCAGTTCCTGGAATACAAATTCGGGGGTCAGCAAAAACAAAAGCTCAGCTCATAATACCGTGGAAGAATCTGAAAATAACGTTCAATCTGAAGCTGAAAATCTGATAGTGGCTTTGGCCAGATGGTTGGGCGTATCAGAATCAGAATCAGAATTACAGGAAGCAGTTGGAAGAAATGCTGCAAAGAGCAAAAGTCCTCAAGGCTTAGCTTGCTTGGTGCTACTACTAATACACCCATTGATACTACAGTGGTGGCTTAGATGATTGAAGCTAAAGGTAGATGTCGTAAACTCCTCCTACTGGCAACATACTGTTACATTGCTGACTGCTCCCTGGCTATTTCATAAGGGCCTATCCCAGTATTTGAAAGTGCCCAAAAATAATGTCTTATTTCAATCGTAAGAAATTGAATTTTTACTTCGAAAATAATTACCTAGCTCGCATTGTTGTATTGGAATTGTGAATGTCATTAAAAATGTATCGAATAACGTGGAGAGCAATGTAACAGTGCGTCTAATGCTGAAAAATCAGAAAAGCACTACACATATCGTCAGGTGTCTGGAAGTGATGTTCCAACGACCTCACTACAAACTGATAAAAAGCTGGAAAACTGTGAAAGTGTATAAAAGAAAAATAGAGCCAATTTTAGAAGATCAAGATGAGTCATGATGCAAACGAATCCTTCATTCTATTTGATGTTTTGCACTGCTGGTGGTGAAGTTGTGAAATGAACGAGTCCAAAAAAATTTCTCCTAGAATTCTAGCAAAAGTCATAACGCACGAAAAAGAAAGTTCCACAAACTAATCAAGATTATTTTACATCATATTGCAATGACTTCTTTCAAAAGCAAAACATATCTCTTTAAAATAAATTCAAATACTAATCGGCATTTTCTTCCCATTTCTAAGCCTTTCTTCAAGTTGCAAAATTGATCAATATTATGAATACAACATTGGATTTTCCCTTTCTTTTGACATCATCAGCAGAGCATATACTCCTTTTTCTTGTGAGAAAAAAAGTACGTAAAACAGAGCCAAAAAGTTACTAAAGGAAAATATAAACAAATTCTTCCATGCAATACTTCATTTTTGATGCTGCTTCGCAGCTCTCCTGCCTATCGCATCATCTTTGCAGTGTAGTGTCTGTGCAAATACAATTTAACGAGGTGCAAGGATGGTATCGCATGCGATGCTATAGAATTGCAGTTGTTTTCGATTGACCATCTGAAGGTCGGAAAAGTGGTGTCCAGATGCTTTGTTCCTACCATCCATCCATGTACTATGTTCGTGACAAAGCTGGATCAAGATCTGATCAGTGTACCTCTCATCTACTGCATTAGTCTCGATGTAATTTGCACCCAAAAAAAGTATACTTGTTATTTGTCTTCCTTTCATTACATTACTGACTGACCTTATAATGGGTTTTTAGGTGTCGTGCACAGCAGCAGCAGCAGCAACTGGATTCTCACGGAGATTTTTTTGCGCACATTGCGCGCGATTTTTCCCACGTTAAAAGTGCCAACAATTCTGCAGCTAAAGATTCAGCTCTAAAGACTTTTTTTGCTTGGGAAAATTTCAAAATTAATTGTGATATGGCTACTTGCGTACTGCGTAGGTATGGCACATTCATCAATCTAAAAGAACAAGAGTATGCCTTTTGTAATCAAAGTCCTTGCAAGCGGCTCCCTGAATTCATGATTAAGGCTGCTTGGATAATACTGATGACTATCTTTTGCATTTACGTTTATTGAACTCACCAAAATCTATAAAAGCCTTACAACCTTGCCATCAAATACCATTGGGAAACAAGCAGAGCAAAAGTGAAGATGAAGATACTAGGGTGGTCAATTTTGCATATGCTTGCTATCTTGGTGGCCAGGCCAGTAACAACAACTACTGACTCAGCTGGTACAACCGCAGCTCCAGCTGGTATAACCGAAGCTCCAGCTGGTACAACCGTGGCTCTAGTTGGTATAACTGCAGGAGGTACTACGGCTGCTCCAACCACCACATCAACCACAACAAATACTACCACAACTACAACCACTACACAATTTCACAGATTCCCTCATCTTCGCCTCTTAACCACCACAACTACCACAACCACTACTTTGACCACCACAACAGCCACAACGACCACAACAACCGGACCAAAGGTGACCCACACCGTCAAATTTTCAATTAACATTGGACCACGAAGAGTTGGAGATGTCAAAATCGGACTCTTTGGCCAGATTGTTCCCAAGACCGTTGAAAACTTTTACCAATTGGCTCAAGGTAATAAGCCTAATGGTTACAGAGGCTCCAAATTTCATCGTGTGATCAAGAATTTCATGATCCAAGGAGGAGATATCACCCGTGGAGATGGTACTGGTGGCTACTCCATCTATGGTAGACCATTCGCTGACGAAAACTTCAAGCTAAAGCATTTGGGTGCAGGATGGTTGTCCATGGCAAACTCTGGCAAAGATACCAATGGATCCCAATTTTTCATCACTGTCAAGAAAACTCCCTGGTTGGACGGCAGACATGTTGTTTTCGGAAAGGTGATTGAAGGTATGGATGTTATTCGTCAAGTTGAACAGACCCAGACTGATGCCAGGGACAAACCTGTCAGGGATGTTACCATTGCTGCTACCGAAGTCCTAACCGATTTTGAACCATTTGCTATTGAAATAAATGATGCATAATTTGCTCATTTCTGCATGGCTCAATCAGCCCAGCCTCCAGAAAGATCTCAATGATATGTTCAACTCTGCATCCCAATGCAACAACAACGTCTACTAAGTACAACTACAGAAGCCTCTATAACAACCAATGGAGGAAAAGAGATAGCCAACACTATCAGTTTCTGTCTTCTAATCTGGTGCATTTTTGGAGCAGACTTGTGAAATCTTTTAGTTTGTAAGGAATATTGTAATATTAGTTTGTAAGGAATATTGTATTAGTCTGTAAGGAACAGTGTATTAGTTCGTAAGAAATATACATTTAAATTTGGCCCTTTTGCTACAAAAAAATCAGCACACTTTTTTGGGAAAAATTCAAACTTGTGCTATGGCTACTTGCGAAGGTAAGGGACATTCAATGAATGTCATTCATGAATCAAAAAGTACAAGAGTTTGCATTTTGTAAAGTCCTTGCAAGCGGCAACCTGAATTCATGATCAAGGCTGCTTGGACAACATCTACTCAATGCCAACTGATGACTATCTTTAGCATTCATATTGATCTCATCAAGCTCTATGAAACCTTATGGCCTTGCCTTCAAATACCATTGGGAAAACAAGCAGAGCAACAGTGAAAATGAAGATATCAGGGTGGCTAATTTTGCCAATGGTTGCCATCTTAGTGGCCAGGCCAGTAACAGGTACAACCGCAGCTCCAGCTGGTACAACCGCAGCTCTAGCAGGTACAACAGCAGCTCCAGCTGGTACATCCCCAGCTCCAGCTGGTACAACCGAGGCTCTAGTTGGTATAAATGCAGGAAGTACTATGGCTGCTCCAAACACCACATCAACCACAACGACTACTACCACAACCACAACTACAACCACCACAGCTACAACCACCACAACTACTATGACCACAACCACTACAATCACCACAACCACGACTACAACTACCACTACTTTGACCACCACTGTGACCCACACCGTCAAATTTTCGATTAACATTGGACCACGAAGAGTTGGAGATGTCAAAATCGGACTCTTTGGCAAGATTGTTCCCAAGACCGTTGAGAACTTTTACCGACTGGCTCAAGTTACTAAGCCAATTGGTTACAAACGGTCTAAATTTCATCGTGTGATCAAGAATTTCATGATCCAAGGTGGAGATTTCACCCATGGAGATGGTACTGGTGGCAATTCCATATATGGTAGAACATTCGCTGACGAAAACTTCAAGTTAAAGCATTACGGTGCAGGATGGTTGTCCATGGCAAACTCTGGCAAAGATACCAATGGATCCCAATTTTTCATCACCCTCAAGAAAACTCCTTGGTTGGACGGCAGACACGTTGTTTTTGGAAAGGTGATTGAAGGCATGGATGTTATTCATCAAATTGAACAGACCAAGACTAATAGCAGGGACAAACCTATCACGGATGTTACCATTGTTGCTATCGAAGTCCAAACCGGTTTTGAACCATTTGTCGTAGAAAAAAACGATGCATAATTTGCTCATAGTCATTACTGCATGGCTCAATCAGCCCGGCCTCCAAAAAGATAGCCAGCAACCTTATCAATTTCTTGCTTCTAAGCTGGTGCATTTTTGTAGCAGACTTGTGAAATATTTTAGTTTGTAAGGAATAAAACCTTTAGCTATGGCTACTTGCGAGGGAGGAAGGGAAATTCATGAACTTCCGAAAAGTACAAGAGTTTTGTAATCAAAGTCCTAGTAAGCGGCACCCTGCATTCATAATCAAGGCTGCATGGACATTGGACAATCGCTCCTCAATGCAACAAAAAATACTGATGACTATCTTTTGCATTTACGTATATTGAACTGACCACAATCTTTTAAAACCTTACGACCTTGGGTGCCATCAAATACCATTGCTGGGAAACAGGCAGAGCAAAAGTGAAGATGGAGATATTAGGGTGGCCAATTTTGCCCATGCTTGCTATCTTGGTGGCCAGGTCAGTAACAACAACTACTAACACTACTTTAGGTATACAACCCGAGCTCCAGCTGGTACAATCGCGGCTCCAACAGGTAGAACTGCAGCTCCAGCTGGTAGAATCGTGGCTCCAGCAGGTGCAACTGCAGCTCCAGCTGGTACAACCGCAGCTCCAGCTGGTACAACCGCGGCTCCAGCAGGTACGACTGCAGCCACAGCTGGTACGACCGTGGCTCCAGCAGGTACATCCGTAGCTCCAGCTGGTACAATCGTAGCTCCAGCCGGTATACCCGCGGCTCTATGTGATATAACTGCTGAAGGTACTTCGGCGGCATCAACCACAACGAATACTACCACAACTACAAGCACTACAACCACCAAGCTATTTCACAGATTCCCACATCTACCCTTCTTATAAAATCATCAACCCAAGAAAATACATACTTAGTAATTGGAATACTGTTGAAATAACGTATGAAATAAACATTAGCTATTTTTACTTCAAAAATTCAGTTTCGCTGATCAATTTTTTACAAAGCTAAGTTGCAAGGCCAATTTGGACAAAAACTGCATTTTTATTTAATGTTTGGTTAAAATTATTAAAGAAAATATCTATTCATGACATCAGCTTTTTTTGCATGAAGGCTAGAATTAGAAGGTAGTATCTACATAATCACAGTGGCAGTAGTTTTTAGTTGGACCAAAGTCCTAAGTAAGATGTCCATCCTTCGGCGGCGGCTGCTGCTGCTGAGGTTTCAGAAGCTGTTCCAGTTCTACTGCTACTGCCCGCCACAGCCACGTCTGAGGCCACAACTTTCTGTATGGACTCGACCTCAGCTGGAGATAGCCTCAAGATGGTCGACAGCACTGGAATCAGACGAGACTTTTCCGCGGATCCTGGCAGAGTTACAAACTGAAAGAAAAGAAGAAGGAGAAGAAAATAAATCATCTTTTACAATAGGAAGCACGATATTGGTTAGATATTTGGTCCAGCTTTAGGTGGTACAAAGCATCGTCGCTAAAAGAGTTAGGGATTTCAAGCTTAAGGGAAAACACTAGTATGTACCATCATGAAAAATCTCTCGGCCACCGGACATTAATGAGGACCATTTTTTACTTGAGCGGGAAGCTCTTATACTCAATCCTCTCTACTTGAAAGTTACTCTGCTGCTTCTGCGCCACTGCAGTCTGCACACGCTATGCTGCTACTGCCTTTCTAAACTTGAAGCAGAGCAAGGGGCCTTTTTAAAATTGTAAAAGCTGTACCTTGACAATGATATTCTTGACATATTCAAGGTTTTCAATATGTTTGGACCTTTCTTCGGATCTTTGATACGAGCGAATTTCTTCTTTTAGTACAGTGGCTAATTCGCTTAATCTTGAATTCTCCAATTCTGCTTCACTGAGGAGTGATGAGATGTGAGCCACCCGCCGTTCTGAGGCTACCGCCCGGCTCTCTAATTCTTCTATGGATTTTGAAGTCATAGACTTGTTACCACTTGCACCTGCAATATAATCATCAGACATTTTATCATTTCTCTAATTCTTCTTATTTCTCCTGCTCGGTCTCTCATCATTGCAGCATGTGGTCGAAGATGCTAAGAGTTCAAAGACCCTAGCAAGTCAAATGAATTCCAGAAGTGCAACTTTACATCACGCGCTGCACGCGAGAAGGCTCGCCGGATTTTTACTATAATATAAAAAGCTGACGCAAGAATGTCGTTGTAGCAATCTGGTGCGAGACAAACCTGTTTTTAGTACATTGTAGTTTGTCAATATTCAGCACGTTTTATTCTTTAGTCTCGCTGCTTTGTCTGACAGAGATGGAGAATAAAGGAGAAACTAACATTCCAAAAGGCACTACTGTCATCGAGTCTCGCAGTGTCAAGTATTTGTTGACCAAATTACGCGACCAATCAACAAAGGGCAAGGTAGGTACATTCCCAGACTTTAAAAAACAGCCAAAAAAGTCACATTGTGAATTTCCCAATATTATGTCAACTAAAATCAATCCATTTCAGAACTTTATGATTTATGGTGATCGATTAATGCGGATTTTGGCTGAAGAAGCACTTTGTCGTCTGCCCAGCATTGGAGATGGTAGCGTTGAAACTCCTTGCGGTATGGCTAGCGGTTTAGTTGATAAATGGAAGCTCGACATTTGCTTGGTTTCAGTCGTACGATCAGGTATTACTACAAAAGAAAGAAGTAAATTCCGCCGCTCCTTTTCTATCGCACGAGTAAGATGAGGTTATGAATTCTCCGGGGTTTTTCATTCGACAGACACGTCGATATCTCGCTTGAGAAAGGAGAAGAGTTCCCACATTTCTTTCTAATGTAAAATATTCCCATTCGTTCCATTGTGTCAAAGGGCCTCCCTGCCACCTATATGTAAAAAATTTTCGCGTCATTTTGAAAATAATTGAAAGGGATAGAAGATACGAGAAGGGCCGTTAATCTTCTATGAGCTGTCATTGGTCTGTTTTAAATTTCCGGCTTTTTCATCCTACAACTGCCAAATTGCCTTCACAAAGTGCACTGTGAGCAATAAAAGGTCGATGCAAGACCAACGACGACGTTAAGAGAGTCTCAGCAGCAGCAGCCCTTCTTCAGTAGTATAGTACATACTAGCTACTCTCCTTTTCCTCGTGATACAATCTTCATTGTCATTCAAAGCTATCCAAAGCATTAAGCAGCACTTGTACCAATACGATGCTGTACAGCAATGCCCTCTTCAATTGGATGATGACCCTTCTATAAATAGAATCAGGAAAATCATTCTTTTTTTTTTTTTTTTGAAATTGTTACAGGTGACATTTTGCAAGAAGCTGTTCGCCAATTACAGCCCGGTGTGAAAGTGGGCAAAATTCTGATACAACGTGATGAGAGCAGCGAATCCAAGACTCCCGTCTTGTACTACAAGAAATTGCCCAAGGACATTGCGGACTGTTTTGTAATTCTGGTGGATCCAATGTTGGCAACTGCAGGTTAGTAGCAAGAAGCAAGCGGACCATCTAAGCTAGCAAAGGAAAAAGTTAGGATATTGACTAGTTTTTTTCTGACTTGCACAGTTGAGTAAAGATGCGCGAGTTTCAGAGTTCTTCCACCATTGGAAGGGAACAAAAAAGAGTCAGCAGCCATGCTTGCTTGCTTTCTTTTTTTCTTTCTCCTAACATTTCATCTTATTGGACACTTTAGTAGCTTTTAAAGGACAGATTACAGTAGAGGGCATCATCACTACTGTCTAGACAACCTCTTGAATTCCAACAAAGTGTGCTTTTGCTAAGCCTAAAGATGCTAAAGATGATGCTGTTCTACTGCAGTGACTGCAAAACAGCTTTCCCTTTCATTCGTTAATGACTCTATAAGCTATTCAGTTTGATTAGGGAAGAAGAAGGAGTTGTGCAAGCATCATGCATTTTGTATGAAAGTAGCAGCCTAGTCCCACCGTGCGAACCGTTGCTCTACATGTTTGAAAATCGCCAAAAAATGTCTCATTTTGAATCAATATAATATGATACTTTTTATAGTGTTTTTCAAACATTGTGTCGCTCCTTTTTCTTCCAAGCTGTTCTACTTCTAAGGCTAATTCGAAGTAGAAACTTTGCTACTGGCAATGTTTTCTTTTGTTTTTCAGGCTCAGCCAAGATGGCCATCTCCGTTTTGGTGGATTCTGGGGTGTGCCTAGAAAATATTATGTTTCTCAATCTGATTTGTGCCCCGGAGGGTTTGAAAGCTTTGACAGAAGAGTATCCGCAAGTTCAAGTGGTAACTGGAGCTATCGACGACCATCTGGACGAGCACAGATTCATTGTGCCAGGTTTAGGGGACTATGGCGACAGATATTACGGCACCTCGTAAATCTGCTAGAACATTGCCATGTTATTCTGGCGAATTTTGTAATAAAAATATGTTATGATAGCAAATAAGACTCAGGGTAGAAGAGGAGAGAGAGATGCAATGCATAAGCCAATTTAGGTTGTCGCATCCTAGTCGAGTCGATATTTTTGTTAGCTTGCAAAAAATGTCTACTGCAGCACAGTGTTTGAAAATGCCTTTTTTAAAAGAGTTTCAGAGCACATTGCAAGGAGCGAAGCTACCATAGATTACCTATTCAGCGCCCAATCTTATTAGATAACGTGGGCGTTAAACATTTTTTTGGAGTGATTTCCAATCACTGTGTTGCACTCTGCATCAACCTGGAGCAGTGAGTAAAAATGTGGAGACACGTACCTGATACATCATGAGGATCTTGCTGCATCAGTAACTGTTCAAGTGGCAAAAGAGGTGAGGTCGGTGTCAATTTTACGCTGCTATAGGCATCCTCAGATCTGGCTTGCGAAACCGAGCGAGCCAATCTGGGGTCCATCGGAGTGGTAGAAGTTGATCTTGCATTAGCGGTCTCTATACCTTCTGATCCCTCGGCAGCCTCACGTTCCAAATACCGGACGACCTCGTTGGCGCCGCCGTTGGAAGGCGAATGATGGCCACTGTTAGACAAATTGTGATTCAAGAATTATTCCTTCTGCTTTGAGGAAAAAAAAGGGTATTATTACCTATTGGCGGCAGCCATATGTAGGCGTATAATTTGGTTATCCAGGGCATCCGTTTGCTTTTGTAGCTTGTTGACTTCAGCAGCATGCTTGCTTTCCAGCTCCTCAATCTGAGACTAGAAAAGATAAATCATGTAGAGGAAACGTGATTTGGCACATCTCTAAGCTCCTGCTATCTTCTTTACAGTATACACATCACATACTACAACCTCCCCTTCTACCTACATACACAACAACAATATTCTTTACATCATCAATAACAAACAACAAATAAAATGTGAGACCATCAGGTCCCATCCAGGATACAAAAAAGTTTTTAAAAAATCGGAGGAGCCGGACATGATTTTCACATTAGAGCTGGCCATTGTGGGTAGTATTGCTTTAATCTCAAGTTCTCATTGGCTAATTAGAAAATGGCCTTTTCTTACCCTATAAGTTTGCTTGAGTGCCTCCGTTTGCTGTTGTAGTGAAGCAATGGCATCTTGTCTAGCTTTTTCGGCTTGGCTTGCCAATTTGACCAGCTGTTCCTGCTTTTCTCTTGATTGGCGTTCCTTGGAAGCCAGTTGAGATAACAACGCCGAATGCCGCTCCATTAATCGATCATGATCTTCTTGAACGTGACGAAGCTCCAAATCTTTGGCTGACAGCTCCGTACTTAAGCAAAATAACGATATAAAAACGCTTTAAAATTGACTCAAAAAAGTACCTTAATTCAGTGATTTTCTCGTTCAGACTTTGCGTTAGACGTTCCAAAGCGGCAACTTCTTGGACTTGGGCTCCCACCACGGATTCTTTCTCCTTTCTTAAGACACTCTGGGCCCGAACTTTGTAAGATTCAAATTCCTTTTCAATACCTTCCAGTTTCTCCTTGGTTCTTTCCGACTCTGACTCCAATAAATGCACCATTTTCTGTAAGCTTTCGTTGCGGCTTTTCAGGCTTTGTTCATTATTTAGATTTCTGCCTGAGATCTCGGCTAATTCACAGCTTAACTTTTCTTTTTCCAACTTGCTTTGCTCACTTTCCTTTTGCAAGTTCAATAATTCTTCTGATAGGGCGGATTTTTCCTGCTTGATAGATTCCAAAGTTCCGCGAATTTCCGTCAGTTGATCCTTAAAATACAAAGAGATAATGAGATATGCAGACTATGAATGCAATCTTATCTTTTTGTTTAAGTTGTAATTTAGTTTAGTTTACTATACTACCTTAAGGTCTGTCGCTCTTTGACTTTCTTTAGCCAAAGTTTGCTCTAACTCATTTAGCTGGTGATCTCGATTCTGTCTCATGTTCATCTCACTTTCAAGTTTCAACTTCAATTGTTCAATTTCAGTTTGGGAAGCTTGGCATTCACTGCAATAAAGAAAAGACATATTTCATAGTACCGGATGTCCAACAAGTTTTTGATGTACCTAATTATTTTTTATACTAGTTAAAAAATTAGAATTTTGAAAAAAAAATCGTCAAATTAAAATGGGAGATCTGCACTGCAACGCAAACAAACTTTCAAGATTTTTTTTTTCCTTTTGAAGAATTTAGAATCTTTTCCGATGTCTCATCCAAAACTTGATGGAACACTTGGTACTATTCTTTATAAATACACAATACATACCTTGTAAGTGAAGTAATTCTTGTTTCTGCTTCTTCGAGTTCAAGATCCAATAAATCTTGCTTTTTATGCTTCTTCGTCAAATTGACCAATTGGGATTTAGTTGTCTCCAGATCAGTTTTCAATGCCATATTTTCCACCTTGATTTGTTGGTGATCTTTCAAATCTTCTTTTAATTTGGCATTCAAAACAGAAAGATCCTCCATCTCTTTCTCGTATTTATGACATGTATTTTGGACCTCGATGAAGTCATCTTGAAGTGCAGCAGATTTCAATTTTATTGCATTCAAATTGTCTAAACTTGATTTCAAATCTTTGGTCAAGTCTGAAATATCTTTTTTCTGTGACTCAATTACATCTTGAGCTTTGTCGTATTCGGATTGTAAATTGGCAAAGTTTGACGAAATTTGCGCCAATTTCGTTGCAGTGGGACTACTGTCCTTTTCCTGAAAAGAAATATTGGTAACTTTTGTCAGACGAAAACTTTAGTAAGTCTTTACTTGTAGTTGAAGTTCCTTAATTTGTTTTTCTTGCTCATGTACCCTTTTCTTCAACTTGATGGCAATAACCTTCAGTTTGGAGTACCTGTCCTCGAAAGAAGATTCCAAATCAGCCATTCTGGATGAGTCTTCAACCCGACTGAGGGCGGCAGTGCTAGTACTCATGATTTCACTTTTGCTGTCATCAGCATTGTCATTGCCAACATTTGACTTGTTCAAGGATTGTTCCTTCAAGTAGGAAACTTCCTCTTGAGCTTCTCTCAATGAATTGTCTTTGGTTATCACAGTTTGTTCCAACTTAGAAATTGTATCTTCTTGGGCGGATAATTTGGTCCCGCGTAGCATCAATTCTTCATTCATTTGACGAATTTCGCTAAGTAATTCATTGTTGTGGTCTTCTTGTAAAAGCAATTTTTGTTTTAAAGCATCAAAATTTTCTGCATTTTCTTCAGTTTGGCGATCTTTTTCTTTGATTTCTGAATGTAATTTTTCATTGGCAATCTTTTCATTTCGAAGGTCCTTTTCTAATGCATCAACTTTTTGTAAAAGTTCATCATCTTTGGAATGGACTTGAGCTTCAGATGCTTCAATTTTGGATCTTAATTCTAGGATGACTTTTTGTTCATCTAGCAAATGCCTTTGGAAATTTGCTGCTTGTTCTTCAGTTTGACGATCCTTTTCTTTGATTTCTGAATGTAATTTTTCATTGGCAATCTTTTCATTTCGAAGGTCCTTTTCTAAGGCATC
>LT727948.1:134578-147347 GCA_900157175.1 Oithona nana
TTTTTGGGGGTGAAAAACTCGTGAAAATGTTGTGGTTTTGGACTTTTTAGCTGTTGACAACTTTGATTTCACGAGAAAAATTATCAAATAAATTTTGGTTGAAAAACTCGTGAAAATGTTTGTTTTTTGTCAAAATTGAATTTTTGGACAAAAATTTGACTTTTAGAATAGTGTGCAACGGACAGGTTGTTTTCATAGGAAGGCAGTACATTTTGAAATGAGGCAAAAAATAATGATTTGATTGCTCTAAAACCTTTTGGTTTGACATTTGTAGCACGTGAAATTACAGTAATAATGAATTGAGAACTACGACGACATTTCATATAGCATTTAAAACTCAAAGTGACGCAAAAAAGAAGGGCGGAGCAACGCTTCGTTTCGACGCATCACTAACGAGTTCGTAGAACTTTGCGTCAGTGACATTAGTGTAACGTACGCCGCTCCACTTCTTTAAAAAAAGTGCGTCAACGAAATCACCGGCGGCTACTCTGGAATCGTATATAAGCCTGGAAATCCGCAAGTTGGTCATCAGTTGATCAAACCACCTCAACTTAACTTAACTATGTATTCTAAGGTAAAGTGAACCAAGTGAAGTGTTTGTTCAAAATTGTGAAGTGTTTCATCTAAAAAGTGCCAAGAAAACCATAAAGTCTCGTTTCCTAACTTTGAACCTTTTTTGGCAATTTTTTTTTCCTTCTCCTAAGTTTGTCAAACTCCTTGCAGATCCTTGCCCTCGCCCTTTTCGCCACTGTGGCTGTGGCCGATCACGTCCCAGGACACCCCCACGCCCACCCACACCCAGCTGCACACCCACACGCCCCTGTTGTGCATAAACCCGCTCCTACTTACGCTCCAGCACCTGCTCCTACCTACAAACCCGCTCCCGCACCCACTTACAAGCCCGCCCCCGTTTACAAACCTGCTCCTGTTTACAAGCCCACTTCTTATAAACCCGCTCCTCGCTACAATGCTTAAATAAACTTTCTATTTATCATATCAAAATTGTTTGTTTATTGTCGGTTGTCATCTCCGGTATTCGTGCAAAAAGATCGAAAATTCCAAAACCCAATTGCTTCTCTAATTTACTCACACAACATGACATTGGCCAGAGTGAAGATTCCCATCGTTGCTGCTGTCAAAAACCTGCACCGAACACAATAACTCAGAAAACAACAAACTAAAAGCAAACTGTTTTGATAAAGCTCAAAAAACATACCGTCTTTAGCTTGCTTGGCTTTTTGTGCCAAATTTAACAGTCCTTTGCATTTTTGAATCAATTCATCTTTGCTCAAATCTTGAAGGCCTCGCTTTGCTGATGACGGAGGAGCCGGACTTGTTCCGGATTCCATAATTCCGGCTCAGAACTGTCAAAGGGAAAATTAACAAACTGTCGAACGAAGGGAATTTGGCTTACCTTCTATGGTAATGTAAAAATGTAAAAATTCGTTTCTTTCGCGAAAAAATTGTAAAATCTGATTTGTTTTGATTGGTTCACCTCTGCTGACATGGCAGCGATAAGTGGCGCGTCAATTCAAACTACCAAAAATAAAAGAACAAATATTGTTCTAAATCTTCCACCAATACAGTAATAAACCAGTGAAGTGAAGTTGTGTAATGAGTGAGCTAAACTATGATAGAAAACCGTTGTCAAAAGTATTCTTGGATTTTCACTTCTTGAAATTGAAAAGGAGGTTTTGAGGTTTCGAGAGTTTTTTGAAATGTTGCGTTTTTTCCGACATATTTATAAACAAAAGTGCAAGAATGACAGAAGTTGCATCACTTTCAAATAAAGTATGGAGTACGATCGAAGTCGAGAGAAACCATGTAAAGCCTGTACAGATTTCAAGTCGTTTATGAAAGTTGGCCCGAAAAAAGAGACCAAAGCTAAAGAATGTCCACCGGATGTCAATGAAATCGGCCGTGGTTCATGGACTTTATTGCACACCATGTCAGTGTACCTTCCGGAAAACGAATTGTCCACTCAACAAAAGTCTGATGTCAAAAATTTCATGTCAATACTTTCCAGGTATTTAGAGCCTCTTTATTTAAGTCCATTTCTAATTCAATCATTTTTTAGGACTTACCCGTGTTTTCATTGTGCAGATGATTTGAAAAAAGACTTGAAAGAAGATCCACCAAAAGTGCAAACGGGAAAAGAATACGCTCAATGGTTATGTCAATTGCATAACAAAGTCAACGTTAAGCTAGGCAAACCTGAATTTGATTGTAGCAAAGTGTACGATCGATGGCGTGACGGATCTTGTGATTAAAAACAGCATTTTTGCAAAAACTTCAACTTGAAGATTTTGTGAGACACTGAAGTTCAAGTGACAAAATGCATCATTACTCGAAAAACGAATTTTTTTAATGTACTCCAAAATAAAGCAGAAAAAACTTTTATTGGAGAATAAAAGAAGTGAAAAAAGTCTAAAATACAAAAGAATTGGTAAGTGACAAAGAATAAGGCAGATTTAGGCAGCAACTCGTTGGGCAGCTCCATGAGCGCGCAATTTTTCAATTTCTTCAGTTGTAGTGACATCAGCTTGCTGTTTCAACAACTCGTCTCCTTTTGTCACTCCCCAACCATCAGGAGAAGAAAATGAAGCGGCAAAGGGACGTCCGGACGAAGGATTCAATTTTTCCCAGTAGTCACGATGAGCCCTGGCACGGACCCAAGGTTTAGTATGCATACGAAGTCCACCTCCCCACATATCGTGTTTGGCCTTGGAGGCTTCGCCTAAGTACCCATTACGCTCCTCTACCAACTCCTCGCAAACGGCCCGAATGTGATAAGCCTCGAATCCACAACAGCCTCCGATGTACCGGCAGCCCATTTCCCAAGCCTCTCGGGCGTAGCGATGCATGTCCCATCGGGTGCAAATTCGCGGTTCAAGACCGAAGGGGAATTCGGGCAGATCGATGAATCCTTGCCTGCCGGCATCGGGGGTGAAGTACCCAAGAGGTTGACACATTAGGTAGACCGAATCTAGCATTTGGGCCTCTTCTAAGCCGGCCTTCATGGCCTTTAGAGCATCCAAGGACATGAAGGGATCAAAATGGCAGTTGACACCAACTAAGAGAAAGACCAAGACCAATTATACAAAACGACAAAATAATTTTTGAAAAGTCTTGGTTACCAACATGGGCACCAGCCCTGGCCATACGAACGGCGCATTCTCCAGCTGAGACTCCATGGAGGTCACCCAGAGGTCCAATGCACATGGAGGCTGCCACAGGCATACCTGTAGCCTTTGCTACCTCAATAGCCCACTCCATTTCTTCGATATGCTCGAAGTACTGCAAAATTGTTAGAAGAAACATTGAAATTGGCATTCTTGCAACTATATTTTTTTTTTTGCACACTTTTTAAAATAGCGCAAATCAGAGGGTTGAATTGAAGTTTTGTTTGAATTGAAACAATAAACTAGGTTTGTTTCAGACTACCCCGATTTGCTCCGATGACTCTAGGTTACCTCACAGAGCAAAAAGTCCAGCCCAGCCTCGACGAAGACATTGATTTGCTTGCGGAACTCTTCTTGAACAGCCTCTTTGCCGGCCCCGCTCAAGTAAGTGGGGCATTGGCAGATCCCACCCAAAGTCAAGGCACCAGTTTCGTCAGCCACCTTTTTGGCCAACTCCGATGCTCTCATATTGATGGCCGACCCCGTGTGCAACTTTCCAGCCATGTTGCCTCGGTTGTCCAGCTTGTCATCAGAGGCATAAAAGGTGAAAGCTTGCATCACATCCGCACCAGCGCGCGAAAATTCACGATGAAGTCCTTCCACTTTTTGAAAGATGGATTTTTTAGATTTTTTTGTGAGCTAGGGAGCCTAACTTGAAAACCTCATAGTCCCAAAACCAGCAGGACACAAACATGTGTAAATATGATGATGTGGTCCTTAAACGAGCAGGACGCTTATAACCGATCAAGCATTAGACAAAAGCATCTTGATTTTTCTTCGTGTTGAGCTTCTCGAGTCTTGAAGGGTGCCAATCTTGTAAAGTCTTCAATTTTTAAGATACCAAAACTACTTGAATGAGAACCATTTTTTTTAAACAGGGTTGTTTTTTCGGACTTTTTTTTTTCAAAATTTTTGGAAAAGTTATAATATTTCGGAAAAATTGAATTTAGAATTTATCTGAAATTCCGGAAATTCCGAATTTTTAAATAACCCTCACGCTCAATTGTTCAAGTAGCTTTGGTAAATCGTTAGTATAATGCACTTACGAGCATTGATACTTTATGTTACCGAATTTCAAAAAAGTGACAAAAGTTTACCTGCTTCAGGATTTTCCATTACCACCTCTGGAGTCCATGGTCCAGCCTTGACATAACCCCGTTTCTCCATGGCGAATACAAAGCCTCCATCGCCGATGACTGGGCCTTCGGCCAATCGTTCTAACAGTCCCTTTTTAGGCATCTTTACTAGTGTTTTTCTAATGACAGTATCCAAGAGAATGAGGATGAAGGGGCCGGAGCTCCGACTATTTATAGTCCGAAAGTGCGTTGCACCTAAGCGAGGGCCGGAGTTGGGGTTAAGGGACGGTGCGTAATAGGAGCGAAGCCACGGATTCCGCTGCCGCGCAATTTCACTACTGATATGCAAAGTGGCAAAAGCCAAATGAGGAATAACTCTAAAGATGGACAAAAATGTTTGGGGAATGAGAATAGGGTTGTGGCAAACTAGAAAAATCCGACATTTCCAAGCAACTCTTAATCCATTGATCCGGATCGATCTGGTATACACAGGGTCATCATCATTGCGCACTTACATTGTCTGTAGCCAGTTTTCTGATATTTTTGTTGAGAAATCCGGAATATACCACGGAATTATATATGTAGGTAAATCAAAAATCAAAAATTGTAATGGAAATGCAATTTTTTTCAATGATCGAAAAAAAATTACCGATTGTTCCCCTCAAAGAAAAAAAGTATTTTTGACTTATTTCTTTGTGTTTGTTATGGACCAGTGTAATGTGTTTGTACAAAAATTGGCAGTTCTTCCGGAGGGTTAACGTATCTTTGGAAAACGAGTGCGCAAAGTCCATGATGCACTTTTAGAAGCTTTCAAAAAATCTCAAGAATGGCAACAACTACGAAACGAACCGGTTCACTTCTTGAATCTTGAACATAACACCAACAAAAACAATTAGTCTTATTTTTATGCCTGAAGCGATAGCATCATCACTACACAAAAATGAATATTGTACGTAAGTCTTTTTGCGTCCATTTTTTATTTGCTATGAATATATTTGTAGGCCAAACTGAGTCGAAAATTGATGCAGCGGAACAATGCACGACATTTGATCTCAAGAACTCTTGGCACAACGTCACATGACCGGCAAAAGTCATCTGGGTAAGTAGGACAGTGCGATTCTTGCCAATTTAACGAATTTAGGTAATAATGTATTTTTTAGTTTCAAAGTGCAATTTCTGTGTGATTTTTTCTTGTGAGTAAAAACTAGAAATGTCTGGATTGGGCCAGTGATTGGACAAATCAGGTTTTGGTCGGGCCCCCTATTTTTGTCAAAACGGGTTTTTCTACGAAGTTTCAATGATAGAGTTCCGTACTCCATTACTAGTAATACTGGAATGCGTTGCAAAAACGTACTTTAGGAATATGAAAACAACTAAAAAAAATCATAGAAGTGTGCATGCTTTGCTTTCAGCGAGCGCATATAATGCAGCGGAAACAAGACTGAAAAAGTCTGAAGCTATTAATGAGTATTTGTTGTATGGAAACTTGAAAGTATTTGAAAAACTTGAATCAATTGAAAAAATTTGGATCAACCAAAAGATGGATCTGTGAACTCCCGTTTTCTTCCAGAATTTCATAGAATTTCTAAGCATCATTTTAAGGTCAAGTACAAGATTTACAGTATTTCACACTGTTTTCAGAAAAGAATTGCGAAAACATTTGGATACTTATGCGGACATTGCAATTATCGGTGGGGGTGTTGTCGGAACGAGTCTTGCATATCACTTAGCCAAACAGGTTTGTCTATTTTCTTATTTGTTGCAATTCTACGACCGCATTGTTAAGTTGACCTATTTCATTTTTGCATCCCTAGAAACATTTGTTTCAGACAATAGCGCCATCTGGCGACATTTTTATCATTGCCTCTGAAAGCCGATAATTGGTACATGCATACCTCAGTAACTCGCGCGATAGCTGGTTGAAAACCCTTTGACAATCTCCTACAGTCCCTGATCGAAAGTAGATCACTGAGAGGAGATGGGATGGGCCAAAGGGTCCATATTTGGCATGTGCAGTGTGTACCAGGGGCCCCGCCTAGAGTGGTTCTCCATCTCCTGGGGCCCCAAAACAAACAAAAAAAATACTCGAAAAAATTATGCTGAAAAAAGTTTGAAAGTTTCTTAACCTAACAAAACAGCAATTGAAGGAAAATGAATCAGAACAAGACTGAAAAACAGTCATCGACCACTCGAAAAGCGAATAACAACAACAAAAAAATCTACTAATTCACTACATTTAAGTGGTGGTATTAAAACGCGGCCTCGCAGCCTGCGCAGACTGAGCAGCCTGAGGCAAGGATGCGGAATAATGAGCTACGTCTATCGAACGAAGTGAGATAGCGTAGCTGAACGTGTCTAGGTACAGCCTGAAAGTGTGATTTCGTCGACCTCTTACTTCAAGACAGATTTTGCCACCAAATCTAAATCATTAGTAAAGAGGAAGACGGCCTCAGTTTCAAAGCTACGGGGCTGAAACTTTGCATGCAGCCTCCACTCATGAGGGCGCTGGTTTTAGGCTGTTGGAGGCCGGCCTCCGCGGCCTCTGAGGCCGTCAGCTGATATGTGCTATTTGGGATGTCAAAAAATCATAAACTGAAGAGTTTTTTGAGATCGTGAAGTCAAAACTTGCTCAGCGACCTCGATTTAGGAGACCGGGTGAGCTCAGATCCGACCTCCGAGGCCATCCGAGGCCAAAAATAGCAAAAATCGTGATTTTACACAGTTTGAAAGATGATCACATCTTCATATGTACTTCAAGGCCCCCACTTGAGGCCGTTCGAGGCCGCGTCCTGAATCTCAACTCTGAGGCCGTTAGAGGCTGCGTCCTTAAATCCGATCTCTGAGGCCATTCGAGGCCGCGAAAGGGGTGAGGTGTAAGCGGACCAGGTGCGGGGGTGTGAGGGGAGGAGAGGCGAGGTATAGGCGGGTCCACGCCTTTGCTTCACTCGAATTTCCAAAGTTGGCAAATGCGCAGCCTTCCAACATTTGGACCCCTACCATATTTTAATGTTTAAGAATTTGAATTTTCGCGCCAAAATTGTACCTGAAATATTCGCGTTTTTTCTAGACTAATATCCAATCTATCTAGCTCTTCATAACATCTAATTGATGCACAAGTACGAATGACGTTATTTCGCATAACGATATAGAAAAGTTGCAACAACAATAACTTTTGAACTTTTAGGACCTCTCTCGCAAAGCTACGAGCGGTCAAAAATGTCTTAATTATTGGATGAAGCAGAGCGGTTCTTCTTTTAGCATTGCTAGAGAAGCATGCCTGCATGAATAAAGGAATAGGCAATTGAAATTGGGGAAAACGATTGAAAAAAAGTTGTCTTTAATTATTGCGTTGGACGATGCAGAGCGGCTGTCATTGCTAGCAGTTTTTTAGCCTAGGGGGGAAGGGGGTCAAAGTAGACCCCTCGGGGCCGCCCGCGCCCATGCCAAATATTGGCCCTGTGAGATTTACTTTCGATCAAAGACCGTAAGTGATTGTCCTCTGTGATTCCTTAAAGAACAAAAGCCACAAGTGTCGACATTTTAGGTTGAAAAAAAAAAAAAAATAGAAAAAATCATACTTTACAGAGTAAGAAGAAAATAGTCATGCTAGAAAAAACAGAGTTGACTGCGGGTTCAACATGGCATGCCGCCGGGTTGGTGACTTTATACCATCCCGGTATCAACATCAAAAACCTGCATTGGCATTCCCTCAATTTCTATGCCCAATTAGAGAAAGAAACAGGACAACAAATTGGATTTCATCAACCGGGAAGTTTACGATTAGCTACCAATCAAGTTCGAATGGATGAAATGAAGTATCAGATGAGTCGCGCAGGGTGGAATAAAGCTCCTCAAAGGTTGGTCACACCTGAAGAATGCCTTGAATTGTGTCCGTTGATTGACCTAGAGGCCGCAAATGTAATTACTTATCATTATTTTTGTATGAAAATTCTAATGAGACATTTATGATTATATCAAATGCTGTGCACCATGTCTAATATTTTCAAATATTTTAGGTAATTGGAGGTCTTTTTTCACCATGCGATGGACACATCGATCCTTACTCTCTAACCCAAGCCATCGCCAAAGGCGCCCGAAAACACGGCGCCAACCTATTCCAAAACACCGAAGTCTCAAAATTAGACCTTAAGGAAAATGGTTCTTGGGATATCTCAACCAATGAAGGAATTTTAAACGCGGATGTAGTAATAAATGCAGCGGGATTTTGGGGTAAAGAAGTCGGACACTTGGCCGGATTAGATCTACCCTTGGTACCAATGCAGCACCAGTATTTGGTGACCAAAACGGTACCAGAAGTTAAGGCATTATCCCGGGAATTCCCAGTTTTGCGGCATTTAGAAGGTTCATTTTACTGTCGCCAAGAACGGGACGGACTCCTTATTGGACCATACGAATGCGAGGAATCCAATGTAGCCTGTGAAGATTGGGTCAGAAATGGTGTAACCAAAGGGTTCGGTAAAGAACTCTTTGAACCGGATTTGGACCGGTTAAGTCCACACTTGGAAAAAGCCATGGAATTGGTTCCCTCATTTCAAAATGCAGAAATTCAAAGTGTGGTGAATGGCCCGATTACATATTCGCCGGACATTTTACCTATGATTGGACCATCCCTCAAACCAAACATGTGGTTAGCCGTTGGTTTTGCTTATGGTATAGTTCATGCTGGTGGGGTTGGCAAGTACATGGCGGACTGGATCCTCAATGGGGAACCTGAATATGACTTATCCGAATTGGATCCTTTGAGGTATAACGAAAAATGGTGTACCACCGATTATTCCTTAGTAAAGTGCCAAGAATCTTATGGTTTTAATAACGCTGTTGGGTATCCACATGAAGAAAGGCATGGTGGTAGACCTACCTACAGAACCAGTGGTATTCACCAGGAGCTGATTTCTGCTGGAGCTTTTATGGGTTTCCATTCCGGTTGGGAACAGCCGGATTGGTACTCAACTGACGGCTCAACACCGGAATACCAGCCAAGTTTTTACCGAGCCAATTGGTTTGAAGCGGTTCAAAAAGAATATCAATTGGTACAAAACCATGTTGGTATTATTGACTTGACTCCGTTTGCAAAATTCAAGGTGACTGGGATTGAAGCGCGTGATTATTTGGGTTATCTGTTAGCCGGGAGTATACCGAAACCCGGTCGAACTACCCTATCTCATGCACTAACTGAAAGTGGCAAAGTTTATGCTGAATTCACGGTCACTGGTTTGGATAACGATGATGGTTTTATGATCGTTACTGGTTCAGGATCAGAATTGCATGATTTGCGGCATATGAAGCAAGTGGCTCGATCCGGAAAATTCAACGTTTCAATTCAAAATCTAACTGATGATTTGGGTGTTCTAAGCATTGCCGGACCCAAATCTGGTTCAGTTTTAAAAGATATCTTAGATCCAGATTTGGTTGAAAGTTGGAAATTTTTGGATGCCAAAACCATTTTCATCAATGGAATTGAATGTTTAGCTGTCCGGATTTCGTATACCGGTGAACTTGGTTGGGAACTGTACATGCCTAGAAATCAAATGAAACCGGTATATTCGACTATTTTAAATGCCGGAAAACCCCACAACATCGGTCATTTCGGTACATTTACCGTCAATACATTCCGGATCGAAAAAGGGTTCAAAATGTGGGGCAACGAAATGAATTGTGATGGAACCATTTTGGAAGCCGGATTGGAAGCTTTTGTTCGGATGAAAAAGAAGTCCGACTTTATCGGCAAAGAAGCATTGAAGCAGAAACTGGGAGAATATCGGCAGCAAAAGTTATTGATGCTTGAAATCGATGTGGACAATGTTGATCCGGAAGGCAATGAATCGGTTTGGCTCTGTGGAAAGGTTTGTACAACAAAAACCTTGAGTGGCAAATATTTGTAAGAAATCATTCTCTTTTAGGTTATTGGGAATACAACTTCGGGCTGTTTCAGCCCTGCATTGGACAAAGGACTTGCATTTGCCTATGTTCCTTCTCTAGTGGACGTCCCGGGGATCGAACTCCAGGTGGAAATCATGGGTGAACTACGAAATGCTAAAGTACTTGAGGGACCACCAGTACCAACCCAACCAGCTCGTGAATCGAAAAAATAAAACTTTGAGTCATGAAAAAAACTTTTCTTTGGAGACTTCTTAAAAATGAATGATGCAAATAAAGCATTCATGAGTTGTCTTTTCTCTAAGTTCCTTGAGAAGCTTTAAACTCTCAAAGTTATGTTTTCTGCGGTAATATTTTTCAACGTAGTATCCATCCATCGGTTCATTAGGCCCTTACACTATCTATCTTTTTGCCTAGGTCTCAAAGGAACAAAAAGTTCTTTTGCCTGATTAGAAAAGTTAGACTTGATTAGTATGTACAGAATGAGTAATGAAGTGCACCGTTCCATCATGGAGCGAAAGTAGTAATGAGCAACTAAGGCAATAAGTTATAAAGGCTAATTGGCAATCTACCTTGACGCAATTTCTTTCGATAACCAAGTCTATATTGACCAAAAAAGTCAATACTTAGCTGGAAAGCGCAAGCACTAGTTGGCTTTATGTGTAACAAAGCTTTCTCTCGTAATACAGCAATTCGCTGCTCTTTTATTCCACTAGTTGATGAGCCATCTCCTCACTTTCTGCATGCACAATCTTTCATACAAGGATCTTTCAAAATTGCATCCTTTCATGATGAGAAGGTCTTTTAAAAGGCCCTTTTGAAAACAGTCTAAAGTTACATACTGCATAGTGCATGATGCTATTGCACAGGCCGAAATAAACACAATGAATTGTAACCAACGCGCTCATCGATATTTGTATTGCTTGGTTTTGACCGTCCGCGACTAACTTTGCAATCACTGTCCTATATTCTTCTATAAGCCTATATATTTATTGAATTGACAATGCAATGGCTTACAAAAAGGGCTAAGTCACCTTTTTTTGGGCAAATCGTCGGAAAATATTTCGTCATATTCTATCACTCGCAATCCGTCGCCTTCTTCAATCGCTGGCACCCCCCGCCGCTCGCTTCGCTCGCCAACACCCCTCATGCTCGCTGCGATCATTGGTTTGGCCGTGCATAAGCTTCAAACAGAATGACAGAATGAGGAGACCGCTAAATTATATGTAGATTTTACCCTAATTGTGAAATTGCGAGGCCATTCATTTCTGATCTACAGCAAAAAGCCCAAAATTGATGACGTTACGGTCAATACGGAATATAACAAGGAAGTACTCACTATGATTGAATGAAAAGTTTGTTTGTTGGGTAATATTCCCTAAGGACTATTTTTTGTCTGTGCCTTCTTGATGTCATTAAAATTCCAATTGATGACGTTATGGTCAATCCGAAAAATATCAAGAAAGTAATTACTATGATTAAATTGCGTGTATGAAAAAGTTAGGCGGGTTAGAGATGAGGTAAAATATACCCTAAGGACAAGTCCAGTCTCTTAAAAAGCTGGAGATGTGTAGTCATTTGATCATTTCCTCCTCCTGCTTTGGATTGATAAGAAGGATCATGAAACTTTTGATCTTGATGGTTTTATGCCATTTGGCCATCTCCTTAGGTCTTGGATTTCGTGATTTTCATCCACCACCAAGAAAGACCGAAATGGAAGCGGACAACAATTTTTCTGCCGTTTTTAAGGCTCTAAAGTAAGTAATAAAATCTTAAGAATATGTCCAAACAAGTTTTGTAGACATGAAGCCATAACGGCGACAGGAATTATAGGTCACAATGCAGTGCTCTATTGAGGATCATCAAAGGGAAGGGAAGTATTGTTATTAAATCCAGACATCAACGAAACCAAAAAGGAAGACAAATAGTTTTCCATGGAATCAAGCCTTCTTTGCAAGATTTTATGTCCGCATCAGGTTGATATAAATAATTCTTGACTTTGGCAAATACTCCCTAAAAAAGTACTTTCTTAGAACAGAATTGTACATATTTTCTATAATTTTGTAAACTTACAATTTGTTGCTTCTTCGGTGGATTTACGTGATGGAAAAAGAGTGCAGCCTTAGATTCATAAGCTAAAAAGGCCACAATGAATACAAAAGAAGCAATTCTAAGGATATTAGACATGTTCATTGTCTGATGTATGTCGATATACTAAAGGACTTCCGGCAAAAAAAGTATTGCCAATTTATGTTCCATGCTGTTTTCCTTGTTGCTCTTTTGTGATACCAATTTTCCACACATAATTTAATGCTCTACAAGTTTCATCTCTAAGGTTTGGCGTAATTCCGCCAAGTGTCGATTTTGGCGCTTTATCTGTGGCTACTTTGGCTCTTTTCTCGCCAGGACATCGTTTCTGAATTCAATGATATGCCATTTCGGAGGGTAGATAGAGTTGTGGTCTCTGGACAGGTGGTCTCCAGACATGTGGTCTCGTTGACATTTGGTCTTTTGGACACTTGGACTTTTGGACATTTGGTCTTTGGTACAAATGAACTTCTAGATATGTGGTCTTGTAGACTTTTGGCCTTTTTGACCTTTGGCCTTCAGATT
>LT727948.1:147651-175487 GCA_900157175.1 Oithona nana
AATCTGAAGGCCAAAGGTCAAAAAGGCCAAAAGTCTACAAGACCACATATCTAGAAGTTCATTTGTACCAAAGACCAAATGTCCAAAAGTCCAAGTGTCCAAAAGATCAAATGTCAACGAGAACACATGTCTGGAGACCACCTGTCCAGAGACCACAAGTCTATCTGCCTTTCGGAGAGCCCATTGGGTGGGCAGAAAATGGCCAAAATAATTTTTTTGACAAATCGGTCAAAATCCAACAATATTTCTTTTTGGGTAAGAATTGAGTTTGTATTTCCATCACAGGGAGGTAAAACAATGAAAAATAGTTGTTGAGCATCTTTTGATTGTCAATACATAATGGGGGAATGCATGAGTGATAGTACATTGAAAAGGAACTTTTGATTTTCAGTAGTATTTATATAGTGCGCACGCATCATCTTTTAATTTCTTTTAAAAAGAAACTCACGAAAGGAGTAAAGATAGAAGGTAGAAGGGAGGATGCGACGACGACAGCTTTGAATATGAATGCACAAATGAGACCTAAAAATGCAACATGCATAAAAACTGCATACTACACAGATATACTTTTTTAAGCGCGAGCTCAAACTGCTCGCGCTCCTACATCTTTGTATTGTTGATGTTGTTCTTTCACAATTTCCTCAATTTTGCGTTCCAAACCTTACTTATGCCTTTTGACATAATTATCTACTTTTTTCATTTTTCAAAGCAAACAAACACACACAAAAAAAAAAACAGTAGTGAAATCTAACATACTTCCTTTGCTCGCGCTTATAGTTTGAAATGTTTCAAACTTTTTTTAGTTTCTTTTTCTTTTCACACCACCGCGAATTATTTATTGTTGTTTTTTGCTTGTCTCATGTAGAAGGCTTGCCTTCAGATTGATAGTCACCATAATCACATTTTTCGATGATAAATTGTTGTTCTTCCCCGAATATGGGCTTTTCTTTTTCTTTCATTTCGCTTTTTTGGCTACTAGCACTTGTTTACACTGGTTCTTTTTCTTTTGCATTGTCAAGCGAAGTAGAAATTAAAAGGCGGTGGTTTTCAGTCGTGTCATCAGCAGGACTTCTGACTAGCGGAGCCCCAGAAATTGATTTTCCAAGCCTTTGTTGCACATACTCTTCTAATTCTTTTTCTTCTGCTCTGGTTCGCATCTGATTTATAACTATCATTATCACACCAAGTATTATAAAGAAGAGGCCCAAGGGGATTAAACTTGTCCAATTTGAGCCCAGAATGTCATCAGGAATTATGGAAGAGGAGACCATAAAGGTTCCTAAAAGAAGCGATAATCATACTCAGATAAGGAAATGTCAAGCTTTTACTTAGGTGATCTGATCTTACCTAACAGAATAAATGCTACTCCAACATTGAAATATGTCAAGGACCCCTTTTGCTCCGGAGGCTTGAGTAAGTCCCGCTTGACCTCCGCAGGAATTTGATGAACAGGTCCACTTTTTGACGCACGCTTTTCACGCGCTCGCTTAATGGCAAGCGCGCTCTGCACTGCATACATTATTGAAACCTAACTAACATTTAAAAAAAGGCTATTTTTGCTGTTTATATCTTTCGTATTAGTCCTGGTTAACTACTTGACTACTGCTATGTGTCTGTACCACTGAGCTTTCTTTGTGGTCCGACTAACTTCGACGTTGAAGAGAAAGCGGCGGACATGATGGTGGTGTTACACACGAGCGCGAGCCGCTAGCCCTTCCAGTATAGTCGAGCCTAGTATAAAAGCCCGGCTAAGTAAGGCACTCCTCATCTGCAACTTTGCCAATATGTGCCTTCGCCGAGAAGCGATGTAGGCCTCCGCCGCCGCTAGTAAGCCGCTGAGACTGAGGCCTCCTTGGCTAAAAGAAATACCGCAGGGGGCCTACAAAAAATGGGATTCAAAGTATCTGCAGAAAACTTCAGAGTGCATTACATAAATGAGATTACTGCTGTCATGTCCAAAAAACGCAAAAAACCTGCTGAGTACACCTTCAAAGGCAGGACAAACATCAAAGGGTAGCAATGAATACGTGTATGTCGCAGTAGCATCTCTCTTGCTAAATACAATTGTATCCATTACATTTTCTACTTTACTCTTATGATTACATTATTTCCATCACTTCAAAGAATACAACTCTTTGCCGCAGTAATATCTGCTAGACCTAGATTGAAGTGTACCATTACGTTACAGTAGCGTGTTTTTGGCAGAAATAACAATAGAATGAATAGGCTGTGGTCACTAGATAGTCAAAGCACGTTCAACCAGGAGTGATTTGTGACCTGGTTTTCTTTTGGAATATCAATGCTGCAGCTAATTCAAACCTTTCAATCTTGGATTCTCACTTCTCAGATGCACACTGCACATAAGTAGGTGCCAGATACTACAGTAGTATATGGTATTCATGCAAGGGAAGTATTTGTAATGCAAATAAATATGAGCAACAGAGTATTGTTGACAGTGTTTTTGCACGCTATATACTTAGACAGCTAAGAAAAAGGACCACCACAAGAGCTTTTTCATTACTTTACACTCATAAATCACTATGACATGTCGGGAGAAATCCTTGAATGGCAGTAGCGCTCCACTGCCATTTCTGCTTTTGTGTGTCTTTCTTTCATCCCTGGTATGTGTGACCATGTTCTTGGTGGCAACTCTACTGGAGGAGAAAAAGAAAAGGAAAAAACATGCACAAATCCCATTACTAAAGGATACGAAGGTGTAAGCTCGTGTAATACAATTGTAGGTGGTATATGGTAGGCCGTTTTCCTCGTGAATAAAGCTGGTTATATTAGCTTTCTTTCCTAAAACTCAACAAAAATCTAGATGTCTCTGAATGTGATTGTGGCTCCATAGTCAAGGATAATTCGAACGATCCGGAATGAATTTTTTAACATGGCTCATTCAGTTTATTGATACAAATTAAACTGAGGTGTGTGTGTGTTTTCCATAGAGAAAAAGTTGCAAAAAAGCTCTCTTTGTTGATCAATGTGTTGTTAATAGCAAGTCTTGCTTTTCTTTCTTCTTTTCGTCTGTTTTCTTTATCATATTGGAAGAATGTATTACAATTGGGAGGCAAAAATGATGATGAAGTCAATGTGGAACACACTTTTTCATCTTTTCTTGATTTCTTATATAAAACTGAAGGAAAAATCCAAGTCATCATCAGTAAAGTTTAAATAAAACAGTTGCAGGCATATTTCTTAGACAGGCACATGGCATCAGTTGACTAAGAAAAAACAGTGAAATTGATCATGCGGCTATTAAATTAGATAGTATAGAGTAGCAGTGACGGTATTTTAAAAGGCCTAAAATCAATTTTACATATACATCGATTTCAGTCCATATTTAGGTCGGCCTATGTGATTTAGGCATCTCATCAGAATACCGAAACTCCTAAGGCTGCTGAAACTGCTTATTTCGAATCGAAACACAGCCTTTTTCCTATAGAAGAATTTGGAAAAATATATCGAGAATAATGAGGCCGTTAATGATGAACGTCAACGTAGTTTAGAACTCAGAAGCTGTTTGAACTTCATTTGGGAAGCGGCCTGATGAGGAACAACTTTTCGCCTTTCTGACTGGTATAGATGGGAGCACGTTGGTAATGTTCAACTAATTGCTGCATGGTATTGAATTTTCGTTGACCAATGCAAAACATGGTGCCTTCCACGTGAACTCGGAAGTGTTTGTTGCGACCGGGAGCTTTGAGAGACACTGAATAATCTCCAACCTGCAAAGTAGAGCATTGATTACATACCTTAATGTAGATTAATGGGCAAAATTGCCACAATCACTGTAGTAAGAAAACTATTTGTCCCAATGCATTCTTGGCATTGCTTGTATTGAAAAAGGAAAAAAAAGAAAAGATGTCTTCAGGCCTGAACAGTGTTAAATTAAAAGTACTTAGAATGCATTTATCCTTCTCTCAAAATAGTAGTAGTATTCAATTTCCGACTTTGCGAAGGCGCAAACTGCGCAAAGTTCTATTGGAAAAGTAATGTCATGTCCTTCTGCCACTGAAAATGGCCTAATTCACTTGCTAGCTCAAAACCGAGAAGAAGAAGAGATGGCCACTGCATCAGACCCTAGTCCCTGGGGTACCATTTGGGGGCATGGAGAAGAATATCAAGAGTGACACTTTCTACTACATCCCCAACAGGCTATCCCAACAAGTTTTGGTTGGAAATTAGAATTTTGAATTCGTCAAATTGAAGTGAACACTTTCACGAATGTTTTGGATTTTTCTGACTTTTCGATCTGTTTTGCTAAATTCCTGTCCTTGTTGGGACACTTAGTCAATTAACTAAAGAAGAAGTTCTTACGTTTGTCTCTGATTCTCTGATGACAAAATCTCCATCAATGCCTTTCTCACTTAAAATCACGTCGCACTCGGCTCGCGAGATGGTGCCGAAATACCAAGGTTGTCCTTTGATGTCCTCATGGTTAATGTCACCATGGTTTGAGTGTCCGTTGTTAGAATTATTCGAAGCTGCTACTGATGATGATGCATTGTTACTATTTCCGCCATTTCCCGCCTGACCCGAATTAGAACGGTTCTGGGTCAGGTACTGACTGAGCTCGATGAGATAATTTTTGGGCACCAACCCGATTTGACCTGAGGTGTTACGAGCTTTGAACCAGTCGGGATCCGAGGGGGGTCGGTCCAATATTTCCAGTCTCTCGTTCTTGTCGAAGCTGAGTTCCGTATCGTTTTGGGCCTGTAAACAACACATGATCATGAGATGAGCAGTCACTCACCGTGAGACCTAATTATCCCTTTTCGGCTAAAAGCCTCGGCAGTGCTAAGTGAGGGCCAAAACAAGTAGCCTTGACCCTCATACAAGAACCAAGAAAAACATTGGTTCTTGAGCACTTGAGTAGCTCAATCAGGATTCCGGAATGTAATTTTCCGGAACTTCCGGCTCTAAAGGATGGATTGTATATCAGAGGTCATACCTTGAAAGTATACAATGCCACCATGATGTCTAGCACATTTTCAGCCATGCAGTATGTATGTGCGTCTTCAATTTCCTCTTGAGTGTAATTTGAGGGGAACCAGCCCACTTTGTTGCCGTACTGACCTCGCCACCAGCCATCTCCGGACTTTTCCAAAATCAAGATTCGGGCACCTTTGACTAAGCTTAACTCGTCCAACTGTTGGGCCTGGTAGTTGTATTTGACCACTGCTGAGGAAATGGGCTCGGCTGGAGCTTCTTTGGTGAATTTGAGCGGTTGAGCAGGCATATTTTGTAGGGGAACCTGACCCGGACCGGGTAACGTCTTGCAATTGTTTCCGGATCCACTTGGTGTGCCTCCTTTGACCTTCTTTTTAATGCTGGAAAACAGAAAGTAAAATGAAATAGAATTTCCCAAATGCCATTGTGCCATGTGGTTTTAAAAAAGTTGTCAATCAAGTTCAAGACATTAGACACGACATATTCTTTTTTCTTTCTGTCTTGCATAATCATCTAGACCAGACTAAAGAAGGTCTTATCAAAGCAGGAACAACTATTTTAGGATCAAGGCAACAAAAAGCATGAGTCATTTGCCAATCCCCCTTGAGTAGTCAAACATGATCTTTATCTGTACCAGATGGTGATTCATTGTATCTCATGATGATAATATCTAATGTTGTCTTTCCATTTCTCGAATTGAAAATTGAAACTGAAATTGTGTCTAATTTTTGCATCTGTCAAGTGTCAAAAATATGCAACGAGATGAGCCGACCACGACCCATTTTCCTACATTTTTCCACAAAAATGTAAATATATTTTTCATCAGTTAGGAAAGTTATTTTATCAAAATATATCAATATTTTTAATTGCACAAGTTGTATTTGTAAAGAAACTCTGTCAAAAGTCGAATAAACAAAGTGAAACGAGAACCTCAAAAGTAAACAAAATGTAGTCTCTTTGAAATTGACATACTTGACAATTAAGGGTTGAAAGAAAGCTCAAATGGCCTATATTTTCCGCAAGCTAAGCTACCCTCCTACCCTAGATATTGGTGTGTTTTTTTCGGTACATCTGTTCAATGTTCATTCTCTTTACCTGTCAAAAATCGATGGCTTCTCCCTTCGCACATAATTTGAAGGAATATAACCGGTTTGTCCACGACCATTTTGCACTCGCCACCAATGTTTGGTGTCATCTATCAATAAAAGCCTCTCATTTCGCTTCATATCCAACTCCTGGTTGCCTTGAGCAATGTAATCATATTTGGCCAAGACAAATTGCCTCTCATCTTGATTATTGGCACTGGTCGAACCCATCTTTCAGGGATTTTTTTAGGCAAATTTTCTGTTTCTTACACTTTGAAGTCCGGGGCTTACACTTTAGCTGCTGCTTCTGCCGTCGAAGCTAAAAAAGAGAAAGCACTAGCAGCAGGACTACTACCCCAAATGCCATAACTTACAGAGAAGTACAGGACTTTAGAAAATCTGGTCACATTTGGAGAATTTTCATTAAGTCCTCAGTTTTGCTACGAAAACGCCACAAATTCGCTATTACGTAAGTGTTTGATGTACGTTTAGTAACCATCTTATCCTTGAAGCTTGCATGATCGTTATTTATATAGAGAAGACAAAAAATAGAGGAAATTATTCTAAAAAATGCCACAATTGTCACTTTTCTGTGAGCTAAGAAATACACATGTGGGGGATTTGTATATGAGCATTATTGTAAAACAGATAGACTTGATTGACTATTCCTTTTTGACGTAAAGATACTAAGACTACGAGAAAAGTTAGATTCACCGTTATTTCAAAAGAGAAATACTTAAAATATATTGCTGCTTTTCTGTGATATGGCCCAGGGTGTTCATTGATTTCTTTAGGGTGTGGAGGGTACGTTAAAGCAAAAAAGAAAGGCTGAAGTGACTTAAGCAAAGTTTGTTTTATGAACACCTCCAAACGAGCGTAAAAAATGCAGGCGCAGCTTTCAAACCCTTGCATGAAATCAAAGGCCAATTCACAAGCCGAATAATGTTCCCTTTGATCTATTTAAAATGTCCATTGAACTAAAAGATGCATGATGACTTTTTAGAAAATCAATTCTATCTTAGTACGGAAATCAAAAGTAAATAGGTTTTCTTTCTTTTATTTCGCCGGTTCCTTATTAGTCAAATCTTCTTTTAAAAACCAACTTGAAGGTTGCGAGAATTCTTGTGAAACTTTGCGTTTTTTTAATGTACTATATATGTACCATCGCCAACTCTACAGCTGTTTTTGTCGCAACTTTCGAAAAGTTTGTTTGCTCATTCTCATTACTGGGATCGACTTTTGAAAGAGGCGGCAAATTCAAATTCTCAAAAAATATTTTTACCATGTGACGTCATCGTAATGCAAGATAAATTTCACGGCAGAGCTCATTTTCATATCGTAGCCTCAATAGCTCAGTCGGTAGAGCGGACGGTTACAGAACCTGAGATGACGGGTTCGAAACTCACCGAGATTGGTGTGGAGCAAGCTTTATTTCGACGGGCTCGAAATTTTTTTTTCAAAAAAAAGTTTAAAAAGAAAACTTTTATATTCTTAGTTAAGAAGTAGAAAAAAAACAAGAGAATTCTTTAAATCTTTATTCTAAATCAAATCTTCAACTAGCGACTCTTGGCACTTCATAAAACTTTCAGAAATCTGAAATTCACGTCAAATTTTTCGAGGACTTTGTTTACGACGACAATCGGTCAGATCAGGCAGGCTAACCAATCGAGTGAGTTCTTGACCAGATCCTGTCACCAGCGGATTCAACAAGCAACTTGAGGACTCTTATTGGCTTCAAAAAACTGTTAAAACTTCGTGTAAAATTTTCCGGCGAATTTGTTTACGACTCTTGCCGTCAATCGGTCAGCTGAATTCTAAAATCTAAACTACCAAACTCAGCCAATGTTTGCTCACGCTCAGCCTAGAAACTTTGAGAGGTTGCGTGCCGACAAAAACTACCGTTTTATTTCACGAGTTGGCGATGACTTGACTATTCAAATATTTTTTTAAGGTGTGGTCATTGTCAAGTGTGGAGGATGTGGAAACAATCATTTGATCGCTGATAATTTGGGATGGTGGGAAGAATTGTCCGCTAAAGGGATCAGAAATATCGAAGACATTTTGAAAGAGAAAGGAGAAAGTGTCAGAAGAATTGCTAACCCATCTGAAAGGCTGGAAATTGCGGAACAATATGAAGTTATACCTCAAAATGAAAATAAGTGAATTGTGTATTTTCATTTGCAAATAAAGAATTTATTTTTTTCACACTGTTCGAAATCTTCATTTTTTGTCCAAAAATTCAACTTTGATTTCCCGAATAAAAGGGATAAACATTGATTTTTGGAAGTAGTGGGTGGTAAATATTACTGCCCTGGGAAAAAGGGATTACTAGTGGGAAATCCAAAATTACTGCCCTCTAATAGAGGTGAGTAATTGTTGGTATAGGTGAACAAAGATTACTTACTACATTGTATTGAATTCATTGTTGAAGAAGTATTAGTAGGTAGTGCTTACAACTCTTATCTTAGGCCAACACAACAAAAAAGCTTCACTGATAGGTGGTTTGAATGCTTTGAAAGCCAAGAGTGGTGTGTATCTCAATAGTTTACTTGGTGGTGCAATGTGTGGGGAAGAAAAGTGTGATGATTTAGTAAAGTTTGAAAAATATCGTCACAAGACTTGGTTTGGCATTGAATTACATGAAGATCCGTTCCTTATAATTGGTGATATTGACTTCATTTTCTTTGATAGACTTTCCCATTACATGGATGAGTACATTGATGGCATATCACAAAGTCTTGAGAGCTACATGCCAAAAGATGAAATGTATTCCACAATGAGTGCTTTGGACACAAGTTCTTGGCCAGATGATGTTACAAAAGTGCTTGAAGTGGATAGTGAGGAAACTACTCAGTTAGACCAATCCAGACTAAACCAGACCAACCTAAACCAACCCATAAGAAATCTGACCAACTCAGATCAACCAAGAGGAAACCAGACCAACCTAAACCAACAAAGAACAAACTTGACCAATTCTGAACAACCAAGCACAAACCAGACCAACCTAGGCAATGAATGGATTGGACCTATCAAAAAATGGCCAGCTCTTTACAATATGCAAGATGACTATGGTGACACGGCATTCATGGCAGACTTTTCTTCTCTTATTACTTGCTTGGCAACATCAGAGTTCTGGTAAGGTGAATCTATACTTTTCTTGAATAGATAAAAAGGTTTTTTTCATTAATTGAAGGTGTGACAACAAAAATTCCCCATCCACATCGTTTTGGACAGCTATACTGTCCTCTGAATGCAAATCATCAATTTCTATGGACCTGGACCTCCTGATTAAATCAACATTGGTTTCTGCATATGGTAGCTCCGATGCAGAGCGTTCCTTTTCAAGGTGAGATAATTTCAGATTAGAAATTAGTATTCCAATACTTAGGATAAAAACTAAAAATGGCAATTTATCTGAGTAGTCTCAAAAAACTTTTCTAGCTCCACTCTAATAAGTACTTATCATCATAATTACAGGATGAACAACATCAAAACAAACAAAAGGAGTCTTTTGACAACAAGAACTGTGAATTCTTTGATGAGAATAAGCATGTTGAAACCTAAAGTCAATGTCTACAACTTTGATTTCAAGAGGGCTGCAAAAACGTACATTAGGAACCACAAAAGATGTGATGATAACTAGAATAACTAAATAACATGAGTAGTGCCAATATTTTTTCCCGCCACTTTTTAAAATGCTTGCTAAAGATGGGAAAATATTCATTTTTCGTCGAAATAAACGTAACTCGGATCTCGCTTCGCTCAATCCTCATTGATTTTTCACCTCTCAATTTTTCGCTCATTTTCCAACAAAAACGTTTTGAAACGTATAAGTTAGATCACAAAGTTGGGTTGCGTGATTTTAAACTGCAGAAATTCCGCAAGTTGCGTCTCTCTCTCTTTATTGTTGCTGGCACTCGACATAACTCTTCTCCTGTACCGCTGGCAGTGCCAGCGCTAACTTCTCCCCCTCTGCCATTGGCTAGCAGTTTTTTCCACCCCTCTGCCATTGGCTCGCAGACTTTTCCACTGGTCACGTGACACACTTCGACTTTATATTTTTGACGGATACGTAACTGAAAAACAGCCAACATGACAAAAATAATTTTAAAGACGCTTCGCTCGGTCGGCCCTTCGGGCCTCCCTCGCGCCGCTTTAGATAAGAAGGTATGTGTATTTATAATTTGGGGTAGGCCTTATGGGCCTTGATTTGTGGCATCTAACTAATGTGATTTCCTGAATGTGATTTCCTGAAATGCCAGGAAGAACGGTCTAAAAGGGATCATCATCACAGGTACCAAGTCTAGGATCTGTAACAATCAAGGAAACTCTAAGAAAAATACAATATATTTTCTTTCCTTTTGCTTTCTTTTCACTTCAACTGCAGCAGGAGTAACAAATGGAAATTCAATGAAAAAGGAAAAAAAGAGAAAAGAAAAGAAAAATGGATTGTCTTGCGGTGACAAGGAAGAATACGGCCACGGGGGCTATCAAGAGCTTTAGTGCAAACTGTAATATGTAGTAAAATGTCATGAAATATTAATTAGATACCTATGTGTAGTGTAAACAAACTACAAAAGTTTTTGGCCGCGAGAAGCGAAGCATCGCGGTCCTAGAAGTGTTTTAGTTGGGGTTGTCCTTCTCCTGACATTACTCAAAAAAGTTGCTAAAAACGCCTATAATCATATCTATTTGAATTATACGTTATTCAAAAGTGATTTAAACGTGATTCAGACGTGATTCAGACGTGATTCAGACGTGGTTCAACGTGGTTCACGGATTCAAAGAGAATCAAACGTTATTCAGAGGGGATTTGCTCGATATTCAAACTTGAATTAAACTTGATATAGATGGGATTCAACGTGATTCAACCGTGATCTTGTGATCCAAACGTGATACAAACGTGATACAAACGTGAATCGTAATTCAGATGTACATCTAATCGATTTATCTCGCGGTGTCAGCCTGAGACGCAGTTTACTGCTTGTTCATGAAGACATACCCTATCAATGTAAAACTGAGCAACATGCAGCTTGAGTGGCAGAAATAAAGTTTTGCGACAGACATAAAGTTTGCCCAGTTTTTGTGAAGCTTCGTAAGTAGTTAGTACTTCTGGTTGATTTTCAGTTTCATTTATAGTTTCTAGGTAGGTAAATATGTTTCATTGATTAGATAGGTAAGTATATTATAAACCTTAGCAATATTGATTAGAAAACTATTGCCCCTGCTTTGTACACTTCCAGACGTCTGTAATTGTAATTGATGTAGGTATAGAGGTTGCCACTTACACCTTGTACCGTCATACAGATTACAGAAGTTGGCAGTTCAGTTGAGGTGGCATATAAAGGACAAAGGAATGCTTCCTGGGTAAAACTTTTCCTCCTCCTAAATTAAAAAGTTTTGAAGGCCCCTCCTGAGATTGTACAATGTAAATTACATTGTACATGCCTTCTTACAAATTCTCCAGAGTACAGATGCACAAGTGTAGGTACATCTAGCTGTATATTGCAAAGCATACTACATACTTGGATGTGACCTTAAAACTGAGGTTCTATTTTGTTATCAGATGGTTTTATGGTACTGTATATATTAGGGAACCATCAGAATCACGTAAGAGTAGTTGTACCACCAAGAAAGCCTCTTATAAAAGTAATTATGTGCACCAAAAGCTAGTGCTTTTCCAAGAAGTTCTTTGTTGTATCTTGTATCACCTCATGAAATACGCAATACATTGCTGGTGATACTCAAGTAAGTATGTATACTTACCTAACAAGCTTGAATGATGATCGAAAAGTTGCATCTTTCATTCATTTTTTGGCATGATATTCAGACAAGTAAAAGCATAAGGATGTGCGATCTATTTTTAACCAACAATGCATTAAAAAAAACGTAATCATATCCAAAACCAAAACCATTAGTCTATTTGTGACCACAAAAAGTAAATACGGAGTGGGCCTTAAATAAAAAGGGTAGCTTTCTACCCTATTGTTCAATCTGAACTGACGAAAAGACAAATGGTCATGATTAATGAGATGAATTATGTAAATATTTTCTCGAAGGCCTATGTGTCCAAGTGACTTTTCAGTGGCTGCAGTATTTGCTAAAGTTTCTTAGTATTCTATTTGTCATCCTCTTGAGCAATCATGAGAAAGTCAACGTTCCATTTTCATTAGTAAGGCAAATATTGGAATACGTACACATCATGTACGTATTCGCAGCTCAAATAATAGTAAGGGGAAAAAGACAATAAAAAGACCATGAATAACTCCGACTCTACAAATGTAACTTTAAAATATGTAATTAGAAAACGTTCTTATTCGGATCTGATTTAGTACTTTTTCCCAAATGTATCAGTACCATACATGCCTGTTTGTGTTTTACTAAAGGTAGGAGAGTTAGTTGTACTATTATGATATTGAGGATAAAGCCACGGTTACTACAATGCAATACATAAAGTACAACAAAGGGTTTTCAAGGGGAGCTTTCAACTTATTATGCCCTAGGCACTCAACTTTCGTTTTGATCACGAAATACATGTAGCATAGAAACAGAAATACGAAATTCCTAGGGGATTCAAAAGTTTATTTAAAAGCCTATAACCATCAAAAAGGTTACGCTACGGTTTTAGTGCTTTGGGGGTATTTTTTATTTCAAAACTTTGGGATGAAAAAGATGAGCGTATCGCGGACACTTTTTTAAAAGTTTTGAAAGTTTTCAAGATGTGAAAATTCTCCTCGAGGAGATCAAAAGTTTGAAACGTAAGAACCGTTGCTCAAGGCTTGCAATAAAGACTGAAGATTCTTTCTTAACTTTTTGAAAGGTTTTGAAAGGGCCTGGAAAAGGCCACTTATTGCTTGCTACCATGTTAAAAAACTTTGATGT
This sequence comes from Oithona nana, assembly GCA_900157175.1. NCBI lineage: Eukaryota > Metazoa > Arthropoda > Copepoda > Cyclopoida > Oithonidae > Oithona > Oithona nana. The sequence continues at coordinate 160,572 of LT727948.1, forward strand.
TGAAGAATACATTCTTGACTTCTTTTTTAACAAACAAAAAGTTTTGAGAATCTTCAGCTTCGTTCGTATTTTGCAGTAGTGTCTTGTAGTCATGTAAAGTATGCAATCATTGCCTCCGTGTTGTCGCCAAAACTGCATTTTGCACGTAGGCTAGCGAAGTACAAGCTGCATTTTAGAACATGACACTTTTGTGAAGTTTAGCCTCCTATCTCTTCTCGTTATGAAAAGACACCTTAGATTGCTTGCTTTAGAGAAACAACAGTATAGAAGTTGTATTCAACTGTATCGCATGTGTATTCTCAATTCTCCCACTAGATGACCTCAATACATCACCGTTTTCCTCCACAATGATGTCGGCAAAACATTTCCTCCGGCTTCCTTAATTATAAAGAAGCAGATGCAGTTAATTACTGCTTAGGCCTAGATATGAGAAAGCTTCTCCAGTATTCCCCACCTTATTTTCAAGCAGATGATTGATAATGCTATTAGCACTCCTCTCTCCTGCTCATTTTGCGGCTTGCATCAAACCAATTTCTTACCTGATGCATACAATCGATCTTACTTTCAGGGTACATACTGCAAATTACATCAACCAACTCTTTTTGGGGAAAAGAACGTCTGGGTACTTTCATCATTTTTTTAGTACATGTTCGATACTTTTTCACAGAGGGATACAACTGTGTAAGTAGATGTACTAGACAGACACAGACACTGGTTCAAAGGTTTCAAAGTTTTATGTAACAGCTCATTTTACAAAGGGCTCATAAAGCTATTTTAAACTTTAGATGAGTTGTCTGAACTTCACATACCTACACCATTTTCGGTCTTTGCCATCTACGAATTTTTACTGCATAGAGTACGAAGTACGTGAGTGTAAGCGAATTTACTTATGCGACTTGGCTGTTTGAATCGTAAATGTGATGTGACATGACTGAGACAAGGTGTCAATTACCAATCTGCAAGAGTTAACTTCTTTATTATCTTTTGGACTACGTGGTAATGGAATTCTTTTGCAGATTACACCCTGGCGGCAGGTGGTACTGTACAGAGACACTAAACAAATACTTTGTTTGAAGGCATTTGATGTACATTGTACATATTTTAAACCTAAGACCCCTTGAATGGCCTGAAACCAATATTGGTCTTTATTTTTTTTAAAGGCTTTGAAATGTTTATGGCAAGTATGTACTTACTGGGCCAATAGTACAATACCGTTTTTTTGTTGCCATGGTTACTTAGGGTTATGGATACAGAAGCTGCATGCTATTTGCTTCATTCAAGAGAACATGCCATTTACTCCTATATTGTCACCTAAATAAAATGCTTAGTAGTCCTTTGAAGTTGTAGAAAATATCCCACAATTAACGTTTATTTCTGTTCTGTTCTATCAAGTATTACACACACATGAGATTTGTAAGCAAGGGTTTATCATTTTATTAGATTGAAGCTCCTCCAACAATGGGGAATAAATACACTGTCACTACATAATGTTTTGTTTTTCATTAAAGCTGTATCGAGATGGATGATAAATGAGGGCTAGATCATTGAATGGTTGTATTTTTCAAAGGTCTCTCTGCTTTTCTTTTACTTTTTGGTAACCTCAATTATGACTTTGCTGGCAAAGTATTGCTGGTAGTATTCAGGTTGAGAAGAAGTATTGTTGCTCTTTTCAAAAACCTTGGCGCAAAAAAGCAAGTGAATGGTGTCATTGAATCAGACAGAAAATTCTTTCAAAATTGAAAAGTAGGTAGTAATAGAGATGATTGTAGTGGTTCAAATGGTTGTGGTTGCCCCTTTTTTTAAAGTAGAACGAAGAAAATTCTGTCCTGAAGTCTGGTCCATAAATTCTCGCCGGGTCATTAGTTGTTTGGTCTGTTTGGTCTTGGTTTACCACCCATAGACGGCCCTAAATAGGTTACGGGGGTCTTGTGGATTCCTGAATCCTCTTTTGGAACTGCAATAGAAAAAAAAACCCTACTTTTTCAAAAATACAATTCGACTAATTGAAAGACCTCCGGCAGGCTTCCCATCCACCGCTCGTAGACAAAAATAGGAGATGAGGAAAATGAGGGCAAAGTTGTGTTGCATCCCGAGAGCTCGAACCGTGCACACGCGCGCAGTACGTATTTAGTCTTCATCTTATGACGTTACAAGGAACGAGAGCATCTGAGGCTACAATTGTCCTAATTAAGAATTGTAGTACGTACGTGTGGTAGGGTAACAGGAAGTATCTGCACTACCTATCCTAGGGTGTCCTTACTGTTTGAAAATTCCCTTAGTGAATGTCTTCCAAAAGAAAAAGCCAATGTACCTCTGAGGTCAATTTGAGGAATGAATGAATGAATTTATTTTCCCTTACAACCATTGATACAAACAGACCGCGAATTGCATTTTATAAAAGGGACGGGGAGTGCGTACCAGATGGGCGTTACCGCGCTCCCCGGGGAAAGAAGAAGGTGAATAATTGAGCTTGAAAAGATTAGCAGATAAAGATGATTGGGTTACCTAACTAGATTCCAGAATAATAAGATGTAACACCTGTAAATCGTATGTGTCGCATCGCTTTTTACAGTTAGAAGTGTCTAAAGTTGTAAATTTGAAAAACATGAATGAATGCATACGTCAAACATTTTTACTACTTTAGACAACTACAGCAGTCTATTAAAATTCATGTTTCTAAAGTTAGGTAACTGTGTTCTTTACACACATTCTTCACAAAATGTTTGCTTTGTTTTAAAAGTATTCTGTCAGCAGCACACACAAAAAGCTTGCTAGTGAATGGACATGTTTCTTTGTTAGGTGTGGTATCTTGTTAAGTAGCTACGCTTTGAAAGGCATTATATTTCACTTACCCGCTGTAAAGTGGTGCAGGAGGAGCATAATACATTTCCTCTAGTGGCTCGTATCTTTTACGGAACCCACCTCCGCTGCAAACAGTAGAAGCTTTTTAGTAAACCCAAGTACTATGTATGTAACAAACAACAATAATATACACCAACCATGCTTTAGGATAGGAAAGCAAAAAAGCATGGCCGCCTCTAATTCCCCTCTCATTAAACACGGATACACTTTTAAAAGGTCCTGCGGACCATACTACATACTCTGTTTTATTGATGAATAATAGATAAGATCCTGGATCCACCTTAATTCGAAAAGACGTTTTACCACCCACCACTCTACTCTAAACTTTTTTGCTTGCAAAAGTTTGAACGACGAGGAGCAAAGAAATCTATTTAAAAGAAAGAAACTTTAAAGTGCTTTCAAGGGAGACAATTACATAGGATCATCATAAAAAAGTTGACAGAGAAATACTGTTTTTGTTTTCTTGGTTGTTTTGCATTAGGTTCATGTAGTACATTGTACGTAGTAATACCCTTCAGGATTTCAATTTCAATCTTTATGAGATGAGGTAATAAAGTGAGTATATGAGATAGCGAAATGTAATGGTATGAAAGTGCATTTGGAAGAGCTATTTCATTTTATCTAGGCTACAGTTGGCTACTTTATTCAACTTCTCATATCACATCATTGCCAACTTCAAATATAACTAGTGCTCGACCGAAGCACCAAGAATTTTATCGTACCACCGAAAACCAAGCCGAACCTCGAACTAAATAGATATTCCACTTTTTTCCGAAATGGGCTCGAAAATATTGTTTTGTACCAATTAACCATTTTTTATACTGATCTGTACCTTTACCTACGTTTTGACCGAACCACCAAACCTTCGAACTCCTGATTTGACCGAAGTACGAAAAGTTTGCTCAAATACTATTTAATATTATACATAGGTACATTCTCTGTTCTAATTCTATTTGATGTAAGTACATAAGTGTAAGCCTTTTCATGCTTGTGTGTAATGGATTGTATTCATGAAGGATCCATCCTTGTCTCATTCAATATAAACTTACTTGTAATTGCTGTAGACATGTTGAAACAAACTTCTAGGGTCTGCTGCACGTTTCAACCTTTTTTGTATGGAATAAACAAAATATAAGATACACGTATGTATTCTTCCTTTTCTTAAAGTATGTACTTACTTGTAGACACTTTGAAACAAACTTCTTGGGTCAGGTGCACGTTTAGACCTTTAAAGGATAAAGTAACACTATGTAAGGCAATGTAAAATAGAGAAATTTGTAATCATCACCTGTAATCGCTGTAAGCAGCTTGGAATAAACTTCTAGGGTCGTTAGGTCCAAATTTCCTCTTTTCCAGTTTGCTGCTGTCTTCCGAAAGCATTTTGAGCCATTCAGCATCATCCAGATCTGTCTGGTCTTCTGCTTCTGGCAAGGCCATAGCTTTGATTGAGGAGACAACCGCGAAGGCCACAAAAAGTTGGAGGATAGTGAACCTCATGACTGGTCCCGATGGCCTCGCAACAGAGAGTAAAGAACCTTTGCGCTCTCAACAGTAGTAGTACCCTTCTTCTACAGACTTCGCCTTTGGAGCCATGAGAGTTGAGACGCTAGGAAATGGCACGCAGGGGTGGCGACAAAGGCTCCTCGCATGCTGCCGTGGTGTGAAGCACAAGAGACGGCCTTCTATCAAAAGAAAGTCGAAAGCAAGGTCTGGAAGAAGCTCTTCTCCGGCGCAACGCGCACTCCAAAACCACTGAAAACTCTGGTACCTGTTGTTCGCTACTAAAACCAAGGTGAATTTGTACCAGGTTTTTCAAACAAACAAACAAAAAAAATTCTTGCTTTTTATCCAAATGCTCTTTGCGTATTAGGCCGATGCAAAAATCGTAGATCTTTCAACCACTGTTTTGTTTCTATGGAAGCCCTAGGATAAATGCTTTGGACCGTAAGGCAATAAATAGATCAGACGTTTTGGCCGCCTGGACGGACATTTGCGAAACCCCTTGGTCATCCAGAATGGTCCTAAACAGTAAACATGATTCATGAAGGCTAGACAAGGAAATTATGTAGTATTTGCAGCCATGTTGCTAAATGATTACCCGCGTCTTCCAGGACCACAACCTTTTGCACGATAAATATTTTAGAAAGCATGTCGTGCCAATATTATCTACTTCAGCAATATTTTTGCTTCTTCAAAGTTGAAAGAAAAGGCATCAGACCAATATTCAGTTTGCCAATTTGTGTGCAAAGTGCCCAGAAATTGAGTTAGAGCCAGCAAAAAAAGAGAGGATCTTTGCAATTTCTTCCATCGCTCCTTCATGAAAAGGAGGCTGGAGAAGAAGAAGGAAAGTAAAGGAGTTTCTATGGGTCTTGGGCTTAACAATGGGAAGATTTGGTTGGTGGTCCGTTTTTCAGACTTGTCCAAAGACCCGAGATACTAGTACAATTTGCATCTGATTAATAATAAAGCTACTCTAAAGTAAAATATGAAAAGGTCCAAAACTCTGCTGCATCGTTTGGTGCAGTTTTAAAAGAGGAACTACAGGATTACTACATCAAAGGCTCTTTGTTGAATTGGTTGAATTGATTGTATCCGCCATACAAAAGGTACCACTTTGTATTTGTTGTTTGGGTACAACTGCTCCAGACAATTTATATGCATCAACTGTTTACTTAGAAATCCTTCTTCATTAGAGTCAGTGCGAAGTGTTGAAGTATTCATGAAAGCAGCAGTGCCTACGTAGTTCTTTTTTCACAATTTTTTCTCTATGTACTAAAGCAAAGAACTTTTTTAGACAAGTTAAATTGCTCTCGGCGAAACTCTATTTCGCACCACCAATCAAATGTAGCCAAAAGTTAGTTAGGCCTTTTTTTTGCAGGCAGTGCAACTTTTCTTAATCTAATTCTTAAAATCAACGAATAAAAAACCTGAAAAAAGCTCTGAAGATAACCCCCCAAAGATCGATAGTACATATGGAAATTGAAAAATGATCTATGAGATACTGCCAAACGGTAGTGCTGCTGTATTCATGAGAAAAGATAGAAAGCTGCGCCTTTTCCTTTTCATGACATCATCGCATCACAACGCCCTAGGAACCAAGCCGCACAGAGCAGTCCCTTTAGCAACGAGGCAAGGGGGAGACGTTATAAAGCTACAGCAACTCTCTTTTGGCTTATACAAGCTCTGCAATTGCATGCTGGGTGTATCGCTTACTACAATTAGAGCTGTCAAAGTTAAACTAAATCACGACATGCCAAAGTTACTGACAATCACAGAGTGGGACAGTCATTGATTATTTACTCACAAAATCTAGTACAGGTTGGAACAAAAGTCCAATGAAGCAAATTGCTACATAAGACTGCACCATTATTTTCGTTCCACCATGTAGTGAATCTGAATCACGTGCTGCTGCTGTGCCGCAAAGTTTTTTCGTTCGTCGCACGACTCGTGCAGCACCAAAGATCAAGTTTGATGGTGGCTTGGCCTTGGATTGGAAATTCCCTGACCTTTTTTATTTGGTCTTTGGGGAAGTTGTAAAGAAGTGCCTCTGAAGAAGATTCAATTCAATTGCTTCATTCCCGGGCGGCGGCAGCCCTCTTCTTTTCCTTGTTGGCTCCTTTGCTTGGTGGTACTTCATCGCCATCTTCGTCGCTCTTGGTTGCTCTACTTCAATTTTAAGGTCAATTTATAGTATCCCTTCCCTCCTCATCTTAGTTCTTGAGTTATTCCACTCGTATGTAGTTCTGACTTTTTGGGCATTGCCTAAAAATTATCTCAGAGTCTTATTGAGGTGTGAACGCCAGGTTAGATTTGGAAAGAAAATGAGGTCATGAGGTGGCAATGCAAACTATTAGTGCATCATATGACGAATAGTGAATACGAAATTCAATAAACAATAGACATTTTGATAACATTTAACATGAATGGGAAAAATTCATCATGAAATGACGTTGTAAAAAAGTGTTCCATCGTCGGTGGTGGTGCAGTAACGACCTTGGGTTTCACACTAGGACAAAACGACATCAATGCATCCACACTGCAAAATGTATTAAATGTGTATCCCAAAATAGAAACGACATCAGGAGCCGGTTTTTATCACGAATCGATGTTTCTTTGTGAGGGAATGAAATTGTGGGAAAATTATTGTCGACGATTTCCTTCAGGATACGATATTACACTCTTTGAAGGTGAACAATAATAGCCGGCGGTAGATATAACTGCGCCTTATTTTTTTTTCATTTTTTGGGGGGGTCACCCAACTACTGTGTTCTTATTTTTTCATATAAGCAAAGGCAAAGACTCGACTGCCTTGACAATTGCCCTCTCGGTTCAGATGTTGCAGCCTAACTTTTAAAGGCAGCAGACAAGGAAGTTGGTTGTATACCGTCAATGCCTTCAGCTTGATCTGACGTTTTGACAATGGATGCATCATTCCCAGGCGGGATCTACGGTAAAATGGCGGTTTCGCATGCGTTCTCAGGGCCAGGAGGCTTAGTAGCTTAGCTGGATGATGGAAGTAACACGGAATAGCAGAGTGCTGCAGCGGCTTCAAGCGGCGGCATCGGCATGAAATGGAAAGTTTCCCCAGTGGATAGGCTAGCGTTACAGGTGGTTGCGCGGCTGGCAGTCATCAGCCTGCGCTTGCTCGGTTCGCGCTCGGCTACCATTGGAAGACTTCAAGCGGCCTTAGAAGAGGATGGAGCTGCTAACACTTTGTTTAAAGGTTTGAATTGTGTCATCTGCCATGAAAACAAATCATTGGGATTTCCAACACCTTCCATCCAGCAGCATTAGAGAATGAGTGGGAAAACTCATTTTGAATGTTTGAATGAAGATTGAAGACTACGTCAATCTGGTTGGCTTGAAGTTTCTTTAGTGTGACTACGTGGCAGATCCTAAATGTCAAGCGCCCTCGCTGAAGCCAAATCGAAGCAAACTTCAGAGTAGCCGGTAAACAAGGAAGTATTGAGGAAGAATGTTAAAAAACTCCTACAACTTCCGCCAGTAGTAGTGAAAACCAACCGGGCAGCAGCATCAGCTCTGGAATTTAAAAATTGACAAGCACACCACACAGTGTACTGCGTGCTAGGTGCACAGGTAAAAATTGGTTGTTGGTTGCCTCCTGTTGGCTATCAGAGAGCCCAAGAAGAAGATCACCTGTGACTCCCACCGAGTACTGTTATTTTCTTGGTCTTCCTAGACCAGACCTGACAAAAGCATTGAAGACAGCAGCAGCAGCAGCGGCCGGTGTTGAAGCTGTCTGCAGGTGCAACCTGAACCAAGAAGACCAACCTAGAAGACGAGGAGGCAGCAGAGGCTTTAAAGATGAGCATTGCTCAAGTGGAAATCCAAAGTCTTTTTGATGCTACCAATCATGTATTGGACGCAGCTGATTTGATTGAACTGGTCTCGGGTGCCACTCTGAGAAACTCACCACCTTCCAGGATGGTGACTTCGTCGCCCATTTTGACCACTTCCAGCCAGAGCTGTTTAACTAGACCTAATTCGCCCTCTTTGGAGTCCACCTTCAACATACTCGGAGATCAGGTAATACATAATGTGCAAGAGAAAAGCTCATCTTCCTTGGAAAAATAAGTTTTGATAAATCATGAGATAGTCGAGATAGTGTTAATAATTCAACGAATGAAATGGAATCCACTCAACTGAACTGTGACACTTTCATTGGCTTACTACATATTACCATGAGTAGTATTACTTAGTAGAGTCAAGAGTGGTTCCATTATTCCTTAATGCTTAGTTCTTTCCCTATCTATCATTCCAAAGAAAGTAGGTATGTTTGACATGGTTAACTCTGTAGCCGGATATTCGATAAGAAAATGGACTTCAATACGTATATACGTAACTTTCATGTTGTATTATTTATTACAGGACCATGTTGTTAGCCAAATTACATTGATCAACGGGGAAAAGATTTGGGTACGTGAAGAAAAAGGGCCTAGTTGGTCGAGCAGTGGTTCCACCAGTAGTGCCAATTCCAATTCCAGCTACTGCAGCGATGACTGTAATTCTAGCACAGACAGTATCAATATTTGCGTCCCTTTATTTGTCAGTACTAACACCTCAGTCCACTCTGAATTGGATCTAAGTTCAGAAATCATGGATTTGAATTCTTTACTCAATCAAGCTCCACAAGTCAAAGAAGAAACCACGCAGGTGCTCCTGACCAAACCAACTCCAGCATCCATCCATCTAGTCAAAAATGAATTTGGTTCACCTACTCCCAATGGTCTGAGCAAACCAGGGAATTCCCTTTTAAGAAATGCCTTAACTGGCAAAACCTCCTATTTAATGACTAAGCAACAAGCCAACTTGAACAAGCCCCTGCCTACCTTTAGACCAGGCTCAGAATCCAGCAAAATTGGAGAGCAGAAAGTGGAAGAAATATTACTCTTAGCCAAAAAACGTACTCTGGAGACCAGCACTACCACTAACTCAACCATACCTAATTCCCATCATTCCTTTGGCCAGGTCGGCGGACCCAAAACCGACAAGTTGGTCATCAACACTGCCAATTTACTGAATACAGCAGCCTCCCAACTGAACTTGGCGCCACCCAACCTGAGTTCATTGGTACCCATCAAATCCAACGATACCAATAACAACATCAAGTCTATTGGGTCTGGACCACCACCCAATGTTATTTCACTGGTTGTTGATGTAGGCAACAACAATAACAACAACAACTCTGTTTTAAGCACAATGGACCACGAGATGATTGATTCACCGAGTAAAAAACGAATTTTGAAACGTCAGAAATCTTCCAGTTCCACCTCGAGTTCAGGTTCGACTCCCATGCAACTGTCAGCATTTTCCATACCTCCTGAGCATGTCACCCATCATTCCCCGACAACAGTATCTGGTGGTCAATTGAATAATCAAGTCAATGAACCAAGGAAAGAGGCAAGATTATTACACTATTGTCCCATTTGCAACAAAGGCTTCAAAGACAGATATTCAGTCAATGTTCACGTACGAACACATACTGGAGAGAAACCATTCAGTTGTGCACTGTGTGGCAAATGTTTCAGACAAAAAGCTCACCTGGCAAAACATCATCAAACCCATGCTGCCAAACAAAATACAGGACCTAATGGTTTGATTAAAAATTCCGATACGACGACGATAAGCCAAGGCAGCAAGCAAACTGTAGTGCATCAACACAGTGGTTCATCAAGCGCAGTTAGCCACCTCAATGCTGAAGAAAAAATAGTATTCCCCTTGTCACCCGTCAGTGTGGAAATTATGGATCATACTTGAATCATCACCTTAAATCAAGGCTTTAGGACAGATATTTCTTAGATCAAAATCTTGCCGGATTAATATTATATTTTTTACCTTTTTCATTATTGTATTTATCAAAAGTATTGCAAAGTAATGTACGACTGACTGAGATAATTGAAGAATTGAAGTGTACCTATTCGAATACTTGAAAATACTGCTGCATTATACTTTATAAACTACTGTTTTCTTTACTGTTTAGTTACGATTGTTGATTCTTTATAAGCCTAAAATAAAGCTTATTAGTGATAGAATAATAATTTTACTACACTTTATTTCATTAAAATAGCAGAACATTCATCAATACTAAAAGCGGAATGCTTTTAGTGTAATGGATAACATAAGCCGCGTTTCTCTCTTCATTACAAAGATCATTGTCACAATAGCATAATTCCACATTGACATCCACATGTTTGACGCTATCAATCACTGTGACGGCTTGTAGCTCTCGTGTGCATTTATTCTCATGCAGAAATTCAGCATCAGCGCAACCGCGAAATTCAGGACCTGCCAGAAAATAGAGAAAACCATTGTGTCTTTCATAGGCTCCAGAAAATCCCTTGGCTTTTAAGCTTTTCTACCTGTATCTGCACTGAATGTTTAGCATTGATGTAATGCTCGAAAATACTTACTTTCATCATTGTAACTTCCTTTAGCCCAAAAGCAATTAATGACATTAGGTGGACAAGGTCGAATCCATTTATTCATGGCTTTGGAACCCTCCACTAAGTAAGTAGTAAAACCAGTGCAGCTTTCGTTATACATTTTGGAGTTAACATCAAATTCGTCAATGTTGTAGATGAAACCATCTTTTTCTGGGCTTATCATACCCAAACCGCAAGAATAACATTCTAAACTGTCGGCCAATTTCATTACAGTAGCTAAACAAATAAATAATATTAATGGTGGTATTTCTGGTGTATCTCACATACCTAATGCAAGATGTATCAGCAAAACTTTATTGCCATTGCTGCTGCGGCACATATTTGCAAATCTGGCTGGTTGCAAATGGAAAGGCCATCAAGTAATCAAGTAGTATGACAAGAGCATAGATATGTGTTCGACTTCTATTTGCACTGTAGTGTGTACTAAGCCCTATCAGTGACGTCAGATTGAGTTGAAGGTATCCCCACCAAATACACCAAATATTGCTTTTTCTTTCGATTTACACCAACATTAATTTCCTGCATGTCAACAGCTTGTCCGACTCGCCTTTGATCATTTGATGCAGAAAACTTGGTAGGATGCTGACCATTCATATATTTTGTACTCCGATCCATGCTTAGCTATATATACATACTAATTACACAGTAATTACTAGTCGGAAATTACAAAGTGAGCCCCTGGGAAATTACATTTGTATTTGGAAAAGCCAGATTGAGAGGAGTGTAAAAGAAAAACGTTGTAATCGTTGTTTATGGTGGGGATTATGAGTATGTATCTACTATCTAAGAAGTTGCCAAGGATTTCTCATGAATAAATCAGCCCAACTTTTGTGTTCGTAGTTACTGGTGATTTCATGGCATGATACTAAAACTATCCGCCACCAATCCTTCTTACGTGATAAATGTTTCCAATAAATGTTCATTACTTTACAAATACCTTCACGTACTAATATATCAAGCAGTTTTCGTATCGTCACCACAGGCAGGCAAACCCATAAAGAATAGCCCAATAAATCCACAGGAATTTGCCCCTCAAGCTTTGTTCTTTATAGCGGAACAATCGTAAATATTCAACCGCAACCTATCGTTATTATCGTTGGTATCTATTTCAAATGCAATTTTTGACTTTGTCTACCTAAAAGAAATTTGATTAACTGATACACCAAGGAATAATACAAAGTAGCCTCCAACTTCAGCTAAAAGCTCGAGCCAACCATAAACCATGTACTTGTTGTTAGTACTTTGACATAATTGGCAAACTGTATTCTGAGGAATCCGTAATCATACTCAGAATTTGATTGTCTGCCAAAAGACGTAAGAAGGGTTGTACACGATTTTTGGCATCTTTTGTTACTTTCAGTTCTTATTTGTTTTAGTTTCCAAGCAACATATATGCATTGCTACCCTTTTCCGGATAAAGACAGACTTATTTCTGCTGAAGGGAGTTGTACAACCTAAGTAGCAACTATTAATAGCAACTGAAATCTTAATCAATCTCTTACTAACTCAGCTGACTTAAAATAGATTGTATGACGTATGTCTGAACCTTATAATAAACGTTAAAGAATCCCAAGGCCAAGATGCAACTTGCGGTGATGCTGAAGGCAATCTGCAGAGTAATGAATGAAAGCCATGAAAACCTTTGTCATGAGACAAGATTACCCGAATTGAATCAAGCTTGTGAATGTGCCAGGTAAATTGTTTGAGCACAATGTAGTTCTTCAAAAAAAAAAATCCCATTGCGCTTATTTGGTACCAGTGTCCAGTACGCTAAATGATCTTACAAAATCTGTCAGGCGGTACGCTTATATGATCGGTACCTTTATTAGGTAGTCCAGAGTAGTCTATTTTTGCCATGTATTGTACAATAAACTTTGTACATACAGTAAGACTGTAGACAATACATATTACGCGCTCCCCTTATTTATGTAGGTAGTTGCTAGTCTAAAATGGAACGTTTCTTTCTTTACACCCTGTACTCATCTATAGCATATAATTCATTGAAATCTATTTTCAAACTTCTCTTTTGGTGTCTTTTTGAGCAATAGCGCAACAAGTTTCTCGCTCTGGCGTAGCTTTCTCTTTCACTCGCATTATAGGCCTCCAAGGCCTCGCATACAGTTCATCAATGTTCCCCAAATTTTTTCATTGGGCACTGTTAGCCCTCAATTCAGTTTCGGTCATTTGCAACACTTGCAGTTTGAAATGTGTTTTGGACACTTTCAACACTGATGTGACACTGTTTCGGATCTTATTATTGGATGGAATCGTTTCGCTAGTGTTTTCATTGGCCTCTGCTTTCACCCATGGTCTATCAGGCATAGGACTTTTGTCGGAAGGACGAGTCAAGTGTAGTTTGATTCTGATGACAACCATGCCCCCTTACATCAATGGAATACTTTGCTCCTTGATGATATCAGTGATGAGGTAAGAAGATGTACGATTGTACATGGTACATGGCCCTAACAGTACAAGGTGGGAATAGGATAAAATCAATGTTTTCCTTTCAGGTTTCTGGGCTTGACATCGCAAAATCAAGTCCAATTGAGGTACTGGATGACATCCAATCGAGTGAACCAAATCACCACCGGACTTGTTTACTTTGTCATTGTGTATGGCATAAGCTCGGTCATCTGTAATACTCTTCAAGGATGGAACATTTTCCCCACTTACACTGTCTGCATGTTAGACCCGGTGATTGAACAAGAGGACAATTTCGTGGCTATGGCTTTTTTTGTCATGCCATCAGCACTCATGGCAAACGCTGCGCCAATCATTGATCTCGTCACTTTTAGATTGATGAAATTAAGGCAAAATTCACGACAAATACCCAAAGGTACCTTGAAAGTAAAAAGTGTGATCTTCCCGCAAAAGTGTGACAGACTTTTTGCGTGAAAATTAATAATATGTATTGGAAAAAAAAAACTTTTTTACATTTCAGATTATCATGATATCCCATTTCGAGCTACGCTTAGCAATACGTTGCTCTGGACTGTCTCTTGTCTGGTGGGTCTCTTTTTTGCCATCAGTACCACCGAAATCTCCCCTTTGAATAAGGCCATGTCTATATACTTTTGCGCTCATTTCACTATCTTGGTAAGACATCCGTGCATGTTAGTGTTTTCATTTCGAGCCAATGTTGAAAGTCGCAGATTGGATATGAAGGAGGAACGTGAAAGAAGACGGAACATTGTCATTCAAGAAGCCGCCAAAGAGCGGGCATCAAGGAAAGAAAATGCAACAAATCGCATTGAAATCCAGCTTGAAGAAATTCAGCTTGAAGAAATTCAGCTTGAAGAAATTCAGCTTGAAGAAATTCACTGATTCACGCACAGTGAAATGTCCCATTTGTATTGTCCTCAAAAGTGACCAATGTATAAATGTAACCCGAGCGGCGAAAATAAAAGGTTTTTAATCCCGACCGAAGGAACGAAGGAAATTTTTTTTTTTTTTTCACCAAGTAAACGAAAGAGTGAGCGAAGCGAACGAGTGAGTTCCTTCGGTCGGGTTTAAAACCCTTTTATTTTCGCCGCTCGGGTTACATTTATACATTTGTACCCCGCAGCCTTTCGTTTTGACGAGTTTTTTTCGTGGAATTCAAATACCAATGGAAATTTGAAGTTAGCATCGTTGATAGTCGAAATGAATACAATATATTTTGTAAGAATTAACGCGGATGTATTTATTTTATCCTAATTAAAGCCCGCCCCTCCTCAGAACTAATTTTATTTTGATTGAACGACCGAACCTCGAACTTTTCAATTTGATCGAACCAAACACGAACTCAAACTTTTATCTTCAAACTGGAACCGAACTTTTGAATAATAAAATGAAATAGTACTCTACGGTATGTGTCATTGAACTTGCTCGCACAAAGAGAAAATAACACACTTGTTCATATCTTGTATCGTCTTTCAATTAGTTGGTGTCTTGGTGAGTGAGTGACTTTGAGTGATTTGCAAAATTGTCACGAAATCACATACTCTAGTGTGCCTAATAATCGTGTCGAACACGCGCATGTTATTTTCAGAAATTTCCACTCAACACGCTCTTATTGGGTACAACACGCACAGAGGGAGCCAAGGCGCGG
>LT727948.1:191489-206475 GCA_900157175.1 Oithona nana
ATTACTAGATTCGATAGGCTCCAGGTCCAAGGAGGCATTTTTGGTAGACAGAAACATGACTTACTCTTACATGTACTCTGTAGTGTGCCTAATAATCATGTTATTGTAATAGAAGGAAATTGGAATCGGCTAGTGGTTGTAATTCGATTTGCAACGTACAAATCGAATTCGTACAGATCGAGTATCGTACAAATCGAGGGATACCTGTAATCCCTCAGTTCTTCCATCAAATAAATTTGCACGAAAAAAACAAATAGAATCAGATGGGAACCTATTCGTAAACATATTGAAAGAATGGCTTGCTTTTCCATTGCTAATGTTATGCCGACTTCCAATACAAAGTTGGATATACAAGTTCAACTGATAATACATACAAATAAAGTAGGGTGTGGCACCGGTGGACAGAATACTATTTGACGATTCAAACAATATAGTTACAAATGTTCGAATTAATCGTCTTTTATCGATTTATCAACAGGACCATCTACTTAAGCATTTGGTAATATATACCAATATGTACGAGGTAGGGTTGTCAAATATTCGGTTTTTAAAATTGTAGTTGACGAGCGAGCGAAGCGAGCGAGGAGACCACTCTCTACACTGGACGAATTCACCCGCCTTCTCATAAAAGTCATTTTTATTGTACTTGAGCTTCAGAGCTTCAGATGGAGTTATATTTATTTGGTAGCTACACGTTTATTAGGTAGCATAAGAGGAATCTCCTCTGGGTACATGAGTGGATAATCAACTGCATGTAGTATTATACGTTAGGTAAGATTTTTGTGTCAGCATCTCTATTATGTGAAATTAATGAGATCGGTTCGATAGCCTCCAGGACCAAGGTAGGCATTTTTGGTAGACAAAAACTAGAAATAGAACAGAATTAGTGTTGTTTTTTCCCCCCTTTTTCTTTATCGTACGTCTACTTACTTTATCTAGCTGCTCAATAAACTGATGCTGCTAGATTCTTTGTAAAGATGCCGAACATGCCTATTTCCTCAGCAATTGGCAATTTCCACAACGATACAAAATACCCCTATTTGCCCCTATTAGAGATAATTCCCTACGTCGAGGCCTCCGAGGCCATGTTTCGTAGTGTTTTGGAGATACTTAGTAGACATGCTAATGCTCTTTAGGTTCTTAGTAAACATGCTCTGTTTGTCTACCGCAGGTGACAAAATAATCTTAAACTCTTATCTCTAGTACTAATTGTTTTATTTAGCCAATGTAATGAAGGGCGAACTTTTAAAACTAGTGCCAGCATTTTTAGTCACCCAAATTCTCTACTGGACTATTTTCTACATTCCGTCAGACCAGCCTGGATTATGGACTGCTTTCATCAAATGTTTACCCGTCTCAACTTTAGCTTTTTATCTAGGAACCTCGGCTTCCAAAAATCCATTAGTTCAAGGCCTGTTTTGGGGTATGGTGTACTCCATTGGTAACTAAAATTAAATTCAGAAATACCAATGGATTTTGTCAAAATGTCTTTTATAGGAGGGGATTTTTGCTTGGTTTACTCCGATTTTTTTCTGCTCGGTATGGTTTTCTTTTTAGCCGCTCAAGTTTCTTTCATCAAAGCCTTTTTATTTGAGCCTTTGAAACCTATGATTGGAGTGTCAATTGCTATAATACTGACATTGGCATTGAGCCTATTGATTCTGCCTAACATCTCAGATTTTGGGCTCAAGTTAGGATTTCCACTGTATTCGATTTTCTTGGGCACGATGGGATGGAGAGCTTTAGCGCGTATGGATCAAGGAATGATTGAAAAGTTGACTGGATTGGGAGCTGTACTTTTCCTGATCTCTGATGGATGTATTGGTATAAATATGGCCTATTACAAATTACCCAGAGCCCAGGAAATTATCATGTCTACATATTACCTAGCCCAATTTTTGATTACCTTGAGTGCATGTAAAGTAATTGATCAGGAGAAGAAACGTCTATGATGTGCCAGCCAGGGTGCCTGTAATAAAATGTATTTGGCTGTGCTTTGGATGATATGTGATAGGATTTTTGATGCTGATTTGGGACTTTTTAATTACTCTAATCTATCTAATAATCGTGCAGCAGCTAATAATCGTGCTCAAGGGAAATCCAGCGGTGACATAGTGTCGTGCAGGTAGCTAATAATCGTGCTGAGAGGAATTTTCCAGGTTTTCCATATTTCATATCACCGAAATGATCATTTTTAAAGGGTCCAAAAATCCATTTTGATCATCCTATTAATGATCATATAATCTTATGATCAAATTGCTCTTTTAAACACAACAATCTTTTTTGATGCTTTATAAAGAAGGAAAGTTACAAAATTAGGAAATGTTCCGGAATAGCGCGCTAAGGCGGTAAGCGTCAGGAAGAACAACTCAAAAGTCGCTTGTTTTTCACGAAATGAAGACCGTTTCATTAGGATTTGAGTTGGACGTGTGCCGGTCAGATCAGGCTAATCAATCGAGTTCTTGAGCTCTTGACCAGCTACCGGTCGGTGTTACCGACCGGCGGATTCAACAAGCAACTCCTCGATATACGTTAATTATTCCTGAATATATCATACAGTGTTATTGAGTTTTTTCACTCAAGGGTATTCATTGTCAAATTGATCTAAAAAGTCAATAGAAATGAATTTTTGTCTGATTCTAATCTTAGCCCTTCCTTCACTTCTGCCACGTCAGTTTTTGGCAGGATGCCTCCCAAATTTTTGATCATGTTTAATTGAATTATCTATTTCAAAAAAAAATCTCCTTCAAACTTCAAAGAAAGTTAGATTTGCACGACTTTTCGACTTGTTTTGTACTTGTGAAGTTCCCTCTTCGCACCTCGACTTTCGTTCCATTCCAATTACTTTGGATTTTCGAGACAAAACGCACCTTGTTAGTCACACAATTGCTGATTGACAGAATACAAAAAGGTAAAGTGACAATTATTAGGTGAAGCTAGATACAACTGCAAAGACCTGAGCTATGCTGGCTTTCACTTTACTTTGAAGGCTTCAATGCATAGGAAAGCCAAAAAAAAGTATCCATTTTTGCATTCTGCTATCTGGGGAAAAAACTTTGGACTTGGACAATGGAATGCTAATGTCATTCATGCGACGATCTTCGAAAAAACGACTTCGAAGGAAGAAAGTTTCACAGGTCACACCCACGCTAATGAAGTACATCCGGAGGCCAGGCAATTTTTTGGGAAAATTTGAAAATCACGAAAAATGTCTCATTTGCCAGAAAACATTTTCAAAACGTTGAAATAATTTTTTTTTTTTATAATTTATATATTTTTTCTAGTAAACATGCCAAACGACACCCGAATTTTAATACCAATGCGTTGAGGCAAAGGCGACTGACCTTAGCCAATCACGTTGCATCCACTATGACTGGTCCAAGTACTCATGAAAATCCTAAAAAGTTGAACAAAGCAGATTCTGTCAATTCCTCTGAAGACAACAGCACTGGCAGCAATGAGCCCTCAGAAGAACCTCAATATTCAGACAAAATGTCTGATTCGTTACCGTCACCCTAAATACCAGCTATTTTGATTAAAAAAGACTGAAAGAAGATATCGTGAATTTTGTTTTGCTCATTGATCAACATATCACCATTGCAACGATCCCATCATTTCTGCTGGGTTTCTCTCTATTTTGAAAACATCTTGTATTCATTCAGAAAAGAAATAAAAAATTCCCTCCCCCCTTTTAAACCTCTTTTTTTTTTGTTGAATTGTTGAAATTGAATAGTTTGAATTTTGAAACGATGAAATATACAAAAATTTGCCTACAAATAATATTTTCGGTTGTTTATTTTCTACATACAATTTGGCTATAACATTTAGTTTTTAAGAGGTATTCCAGTTGCGAATATATCTGCTCTGATGTGGGAAGGTTGCGTGAGATCAGACACAAATTGTTCCGTTAAATAGAAGATTATTTTCTTCATTCGTAATATTCAGACTTCTTCAGACCCGTGTTCCTAATCGCTTGTCTCTCAGAGAATACGATTTGAACCTGACAGCTTTGACAGATTGCGTTTTTCTTAGTTCAGTTCTTGTAGATTCAGCATTGGTAATGCTGGTTTGACAGTTGGTCATGAGTGGGTTTTCCGTGATATGACAATTGATGCCATTTTCAGAATGAATTTCTCTCTGTGGTACTCCATTGGCTCCATGATGCATTTCAAAATCGTTGCCACCGTCTTGTGGTTGAGTTGCAGTCCGACCAAAAAGGCTTCCGGATTTTCGAGTGAGTTCTTCCTTGAACTTGTTCTGCAACAAAAGGTTCTCCAACTGATACCAGGTCTTAGACTGCGATTTAAAATTAAATTGCTTTTTTCAAACGTTTAGAAGAAAACAAGTTGGTATGCCAACTCAGGCTCGAGCTAGGCTTTTCAAAGTGGGTAAGGCACGAAATGGGCAGGTTTAACTAGGCTAACAAATACTAGGCTAACAAAAATCAGCCTCCGCAGCCTCGAGGCCGCGGAGGCCGCCTCCAATGGTCTAAGGTTTTTCAAAGTGGGTAAGGCACGAAATGGGCAGGTTAAACTAGGCCAACAAAAATCACCCTCCGCGGCCTCCTAAGTGATTTGAATTTATGCCATAAAAATATTTCAAAAACTATCAGAAATATCATGCCAAAATAATGAAAAAAATTGAAGTGTTGACCTCGGATGGCCTCGGAGGCCGGTCTGAGGTAACATAGTCGCCATAATTCGAGGTCGCTGCACAACTTTAGATTCATAACACAACCTCGAAAAATGCTTCTTTCAAATGTTTAAAAAAGTCTCATTTTCATTTTTACAACATTGCAAACGAATCAATTTTTGGCGAAAGGATAATTACGATTTCTCTGATCTGAATTTAAAAATTCAGATCAGAGAAATAATTTTAAAAGGATTTTCGCACATTACTTTGTACATACGTAAATCGCGCGCAATTGGCAAACACACAAAGAAACATTTTGAATTGCAGTCTAAATAATGATGCAACTAAGCTATCTAACTAGTAACTACTAAGTTTACTTTCATATGCTTTTATTTTTACGTTAACGTGATTTTGAAATCAGCCATTGACGCGATTTACTTGACGCGATTCGGTTGACGTAAAAGTGATTATTTGGATTCATCTGTTATCACGTCAACCCTTTTCACATCAACCCGTTACCCAAAAGAGATCACTTTTTAAAACGTCAGCTTCTCTTTTATACTTTGTTTCCAATCAGGTATTATTCGGTCATCTAGATGGTCACTACATAGAAAGAAACTGTATACAGCTATGTATGTATTTTTGGCACCTATTAGATAAGTATTGGGAAGCGACTTTATTTAATGTATTAAAAATTCACACTGATAGACCTGGCTGGCTGAAACTTGGCAAACGCCAAGGATTGAATGTGTAGACGCACAGACGTACATCACTAAATACATCAGATAATTCAACATAGAATCACTAGAAAGAAATCTTATACGGCTAATCTAAGCTTTACAGTACTTAGGAAGTAGTCTTGTAAAAATGCAAACTAGCTTAGAAAACTAAAAAGTGCCGAGTGAGAAAATATCCCTGCTGTGTTTATGTTTAGTGTTTACTGTCTATATGTATTTAAGATTCCAGTTTTTGTGTACTTATTGGAGAACTCTTGCACTTTATGAACAACTCATAAATCAGTTGACAGATTAATGTGGAAAGAGTCAAAAACAGTTTAGACCTCAAGAGAAAGCAATCTGCTAAAAAGCAACATGTCGCTTTGACGGTGGCGAGAAGCTCTCCTGATACAAGGAGAAGAAAGATGCCTTTCGCCGCCAAAAATAAAGAAGCAGAGGGCCTCTTCTTCCGATAGTCGCAATACGAGCGAGACTATAGTAGCCTCAAAAACACTTCTCGAAACGGAGGTCATGGATTCTTCAAACTTCACTTCAGATTTCACAGGCTTGAATTTTACGCTATTCAAACAGGTACGTACGTAATTATTGTTGGTATTTTCATGCCAAAAATGCAGATTTCTACCTCATAATTTTTTGGCTGCAAAACTCTTTTTTTCATCATGAGTTTGAAAAGCTTCTTTTCATTTCAGGCGTTGTTGAATATCAAGAGACAAGCAGCAAGAGGCAATGCTTCTCAAGATTGGTAAGTTTCGTGCGCGCTCAAAATATTACACAACATCTTTAATAAGCATGAGGCAAACAAATACTTCAAACTTCAAGTGTTTTCTTGCAAAAATGCTAACAAATTAAAAAAAATGCCTCATTCCATTTTAGGTTTTTAGAAAGCAGTGATGATGTTGAAATTCTTTCCAAATCCGAAGATTCCGGTTCAAGCACTCATCCTTGCGGTCCCAGTTTGCACGACGATGAATTCCTGACCAACTTTAGTTTTGTTTGTTCGGGTGTTTTGGTTCTCATTGTGGGTTCTTTAGGACTCATGTGCAATGGATTGACTTGTCTGACTTTGAAGATGATGTCAAAAAGTATGACATTGTTTAACAAATTATTGTTGACTTTGGCCATTGTCGACTCATGCTTTATTTTGTCTGGGGGAGCATTAATGACAAAACATTCATTTGGGTGAGTACTTGAAAGTGCCCAAGGTATCCGGATAATAAAGCGGATTTTGATTGCAGTTATGACAGTGACGTTTACAACCGACTTTTTCCTCACTTGATATATCCCATGGCTGGAATGTCCATGACAGGTTCAACCTACCTATGCGTGGCCATTGCAGCTGAAAGGTACTTGGGTATCTGTCATCGAAACAGTCAATTGCATCGCAAATTCCGATACTACTTGCTGGGTATTCTTGTGCTGACAATTTGCATTGAAAGCCCAAGATTTTTCGAAGTCGAGGTACATTATGACAAAGATGGATCTCATTCATTGGAGTAAGTTGCTGTTTTAAACTATACATTTCTTCGAATGCAGCATTCTTTTTTGTATTCTTAGATTCGCCAAATACCGATGGTCTGCTGATTACGTCACATACTACTGTACTTGGTTCCGACTTTTCGCTACCGCAGTTATTCCCCTTATAGCTCTCAGCTATTTCAATTGGAAAGTATTCAAATACTACAGAGATAACAATTTCACCAATGCTCATCATGTCATGAAAAAAGTCGTTGTCGTTCCTTCATCAGCAATCGTAAGTTTGGATATATTTTTTTCATACACTGTCCTCCATGTTTAATTTTGGTTCAATTGCAGTTAGAGAGTGAGAACCATAATCTTATCGAACAAGTCAATGATGCTACCAATGGAAGAAATTCCGTAGGTCCATTGAACAATCTCGGCAATCAAGTCTCAGTTGTTGCCAGATCACAAAATAAACAAACCAATGTCTACCGTGTAGGAAGTAACAACATCCCAGCTCAAAAAACCATTAGTCGAGAACGAACACTTTTTCTGATTCTCTGCTGCATCACTATCACCTTTTTCATCTGCCATTCCCCAAGGTAACATTTTCGGCATTTTCTAAAGCTAGTCAACATCGATTGACTGGCCTCCAACTTATGAGTATGGCATGGAGAAATTCCGGAAAAGAAATGAGAGTAAACTATGTCCAGAACGTGCAGAACTGCAAATTGCAGCAACGCCGGGATATTACAGAATGATATCTAGACCTTCTTTCTTACGTCTGCAGACTTTTGTGTTGAAAATGAATTGTACTTTTGTTTTGCAGAATTACCATCAATGTTTACGAATTTATCATACAAGACAGGATTGTACGATGTAGTGAAGATTTCAATGCTCCCTGGAATCTACCACGATGGGGAAATTTTCTTAATGAAGTAAGTTTCGAAAATTAAAAATCTGGTAACTCTGAAACATTTTCAAGATTTTACCTAAATTGTTTGGGAACTCTATTTGACCCGATTACAACAAAATTCAAAATAGCTCAAAAATGCTTTTTTCAGATCAGCAACATTTTATTGGTCGTCAATTCTTCCGCCAATTTTGTCTACTATTGCT
This sequence comes from Oithona nana, assembly GCA_900157175.1. Classification (NCBI taxonomy): domain Eukaryota; kingdom Metazoa; phylum Arthropoda; class Copepoda; order Cyclopoida; family Oithonidae; genus Oithona; species Oithona nana. The sequence goes on from LT727948.1 coordinate 199,436, forward strand.
TGCTAGCCGAATCCTTTCGAAAGCAGATTGCCAACCTGTTACTGAAATACTGCAAATGTCTGCGCCAATACTTACCCTCCAGGTACCAACAAAACTCACAAACCAGTCCATATCCTGGTCCCAAAATACAACTCAATGAAATGCCATTGCAGACAAGACAAAGTCTTTTAGACGAGGTTGCGGTCAACGGTCAAGATATGAATGGCATTGCTGAAGATGAAAATAGTCCAGTCTTGCAAGTGATCGTTCAGGCTGAACCTGAACCAAAAAATAATCAGAGAATGAGCAATGTTTGAAAACCACAAAAAAGTCTCATTTATAAAAAAAAGGCCAATATTTAAGTCTCATTTGAAAAAGGCCAATATTTTCGTTTTAGATAAAAATTCCAATATTTTCGTTTTAGAAAGAAATGAGACTCTTTCAGTGATTTATTTTGTCAGTGTTTGAATTTTTGTATCTTTATTTTATTGAGCAAAATAAATTAGTAAGTGTTCTAAAATAATCCAAAAATTGATGTGTGATTCACCAGTTTCTTCAATCAAATTTCTAATATCTAAAATAGTCTGTTTCTTGGTCTCTATCTTCGTAGTAATCATAGGCATAATCTGTCTTCCTATTATACTGACTGGGGTAATAATTATGATGATTTCGATTGATAAGATAATTTCGCCTTTTAAACCGGTTGATGCCGTTGTAGACAAAAGTCGTCAGTCCATCGTAGGTTCGATCCACCAAATAATTGCCAAATCTGCCTAATTTCTTGGTGGCGGAATTGCTGACTAAGGCTGAAAAGACACGAGAACAAATGGTTAGATGAAGTCAAGTCGTAAATCTTGCCAAAGTAAATGAACATGGCATAGGATAGATAAAAAATCGTAACCAGCAGGAGATAACGAGCTCATCGACATTTTATGACTTTTTTGCCACCCTAAGCTTCATTTTCAAATATACTTGTGTAGAAAAGAAAATTAGCGAGCAGTGTACTTTCCCTTCAATAGCAGACTTAATCTAATATGAAATCTGCGACTTTTAGATACCACACGTTTCTTTCAGAGGTTGAACGTGATTGGAATCTAACTCAATTTCGCAGCTAGAGTGCAATCTTGATTCTTTCTTTCTGCTCTATAACGTAGACCTAGTATGTGTTACGTATATATACCATAATTGAATTTATCATCAATATAGATTTCCAAACAAAAAACCAAATATTTTCAGCAATTTTTCCTAGGAATGTTCGGGTATGTTGTCAGTATCTCAGTATCTAACCACAACCAGTTTTTCTGAAAATTAGGAAAACTAAATGAAAATGTTACTCGGCAACGCTTAGCTGATTGTCATTACCCCACTCATCTTTCCTCTGAGGAGAGATACGTCGGTCGTCGGGTAATCAGATAAAATTCTGGCTTTAAGGAAAATCCTGACCGACTTTTGAGTGGTTTCACTTTCTTGACATTTGTCAATGTCACGTGTTTCAATGTAAATTGAACTTACTTGAGAGACCACTGAAGAGATTAGACACTCCTGGAATGGAAGATCCCAAAAGTCCAAAAACGTACAATACAAAGAGGCCACCTACTATGGCATAGATGGACTGGACGGTCCACCCTGGGAGTTGCAAGTAGGGCAATGTTGCCCAGGGGTCGTAAGTATAGCCACCAAAACTTCCAAAAACTACGTTTACAGGACCTGCATTGGAATTCACAATGGTTGGGGCAACGTAAGCTGAAAGAAAGGACAAAGTTTAGAATGAAGCATCCATTTTTCCTCCTGTGCAGTGTACTTTTAGACTATACAATTCAGTCAAAATGTCTCATTTTACAACATTGCGTCTCAAATCAATATTTTAAAGTACCATTTTGGTAATTTTTGGTGCAAAAATTCAAAATCTTTAAAAAGTTAAAAATTTTATTTTTGAGTGGTGTTTGAACTCACCTGTGCCAGTTGAGAGAATGACAAAATTTCCTAATGAAATGGTATTGAAAGTCCTAGTAAATGGGGCAGGTGCCATGAGCATCCTCCTTTTCCTGCCACTAGAGCTTGAGCTTGAAGCTGGACAACCGCTGTCGTCAACAGCTGAAGTGCTTGACGATGATGAGTCTGAGGAACCACTGGATGCAGATGATGATCCACTGGATGCAGATGATGATCCACTTGATGCAGATGATGATCCACTTGATGCAGATGATGATCCACTTGACCCAGATGATGATCCACTTGACCCAGATGATGATCCACTTGATGCAGATGATGATCCACTTGATGTAGATGATGATCCACTTGATGCAGATGATGATCCACTGGATCCACTTAATTCAGAAGATGAGCTACCTGATGATCCAGAAGATCCTGAACCTGCACTTCCAGAGGATCCAGAAGATGAACTACCTGATGACCCAGAAGATGAACTACCTGATGATCCAGAAGGTCCTGATCCTGAACCTGCACTACCAGGACCTGCCAGAGGATCTGAAACACCTGCCAGAGCATTTTGAACTTGACGTCCCCATTCCCATCTTCCAACTTGCCAACTTCTACCACCACTTCCGACAACATTCGCATCTCCGCTTGAACTAGATGATGAACTGCCTCCAGAACTGAGGGCATCAGACTCTTGCAGCAAAGCAATGCAGTTTCCACTTAGATCAGTGTACTTGATGCTTAATACTTTGGCATCAGTGACAACCTCATCTGCAAAAAACAAAAGGCTAGTAAATCTAAATTATGACATTTGAAGTCTCTTACTTGGTTTTTCAATAGTGGAAATCACCTGAGCTTGAACACTGTCTAGACCAGAAAGAGCAGAACAATCAGTATACCCTTGAACCAGATAGATCTTGGGTTTCTTGTCTGTTGGAGCATCGCAAAATCTGCTCAAGGTTTCGGTTGCTGAGGGATCTGTTGCGACATTACAATACATCAGTAATTCATTGTTTTCTCCTTGAGTAAATGTCATTGAGACTGAAAGTCCACTGGCACCTCCAAAGGTGTAAGTTTGGCTACTTCCAACTGGAGCAGCTGTAGTTGTTGTGGTTGTGGATTCCGTTGCTGGTTCTGATCCAGAGCTTGAGCCACTTGATGCAGATGACCCAGAAGACGAAGCTTCTGATCCAGATGATGATCCACTTGATGCAGATGACCCAGAAGACGAAGCATCTGATCCAGATGATGATCCACTTGATCCAGAAGAGCCTGAGTCTGCACTAGATCCAGATGATGATCCACTGGATGCAGAAGATCCTGAGCCTGCACTTGATCCAGATGATGATCCACTTGATCCTGAGCCTGCACTTGATCCACTTGATCCAGATGATGATCCACTGGATCCACTTGAAGAAGATCCTGCGCTTGCAAGAGGATCTGAAGATGAACTTGAACTAGATGATCCACTTGATCCAGAAGATGAGCTATCTGATGATCCAGAAGATCCTGAACCTGCACTTCCAGAGGATCCAGAGCTTGAAGATGATGAACCACTACCAGCACTTGCCGGAGGATTTGAGCCAGGACCTGCAAGAGGATCTTCCGGTCCTGCCAGAGCATCTTGAACTTGACGACCCCATTGCCATCTTCCAGGTTCAGCAATTGCAGTTGCCAAGAATATGCAGCCGAATATCAATAGTCTTGTTGGTAACTTCATTTTCTGCAAGGAATTCAATGTGAAAATCAACCATAAATTAGCAAATCTGCATCAAAGTGTATTTTTTGAAAAGTTCATGACAACAACTGCACAATTTGCATGTGTGATTTTTAGACCGTGGAAATTCGAATCGGACGTTTATTTCTCACAGTGTTTGAAAACCACCAAAAATGTCCTATTTCATTTACGTCAGCAATAATAGGTAATATTCCTTGCTCTTTCGACAATTTTCATCTATCTAATAATTTTTGTCATGAAAATCTACAATTCTGTAAATGAGACTTTTTTGAGTGATTTTTCGAACACTGTGGTTGTATTGGAAATGACATTTTGCCGATTCAGAGTTTCTGTCAATTTTCTTCTCAAGACTTTTTTGATGATTAATCAATGCATTTTTCAAGAATTTCAGACGGTTTTCCGTTCAATTTACAAATTCCAAAGATATCATCAAAAAAGATAAAAAAGATCATTTACAACTTCTGGTCAAAGTTGATGAGTCTGCTTGGTCTTAATTGTTTCGTCTCATGTTTTAAAAAGTTCTCTAAAAAAAACTCTCTCTTGCTCCCATTAAAAAAAATCTCTTGTTATGAAAATGCACTCACTGTGAACCATAAAACTGATAAAAAAAAGCCCATGTGATTAAGCTAAGTGAAAAATGCAGTTTTTCAGTAGAAAGGGAAAATGCCAGAAAAATGTATAAAATTCACCAAGCAAAAAAAATAAATAAATAAATCAAATCAAATTGGTTTCTTTATGAAGTTTGAAAAGTTTCCCAAAATGTCCCATCTGAATTTGCACCTTTAGATATACTTTTCCGTTATTACGAGGAGCAATTTTCTGTAATGTCGAAAAATAATTTGAGTTTTTTTTTCCGTAGATGACTGCAATGAAAAAGGAATTCTCCTCAAATCAATAATTTTTGAAAAAAAAACATAAAGAAAAATCCGGATTCAGTTAGAAAAACTTTCCGTCGTTACGGAAAAGTAGATGACATCCTCTTTTTATGGTGCTCGTTTCCATCACAATGTGAGGGAAAAAGTCTTGAAAAAATGATTTGCCACTTCTAGTCCCACATTCTTACAAAAATACTTGGGATTTTTCTTTGACAGAGGAGGTATTTTCCATCGCCAGTAATTTTAAAACTTTTCCCCTGTATGATAATAAAAACCTTTTCACGTACACTTTATGTGATGTTGGCTAGACAATGTAGCAACTCCAGTTTCACTACTTGCTTGAATTATGCTCTCATCCACATATGCGAAATTGACGAGTTTCACTGGTAAACTAAGGGTAAATCCGAGCTACTGTTAATGACTTAAAACCTGAAGCCGCCGCTCCTATAGGACCTATAGCCGCAAGCTGGCGCTTAGTTGCGACTCCCGTCCGTTCGTCCGTCCCTTCGTCCGACGCATCATGATAGTTTTCCCTAGGTAAAATCTTCGCAAGGTCGAGGACTGTTACTGTGTCACATATCGTTCTGGAACTTATCATACTTTTGGATAAGAGCCACGCCATGATCGCGATAGATGTCAACTTGAATTTCGAGTATTTTTAACTGCCCCGATATACAATTTTTATCAAATGTGATGCACTGTGTGTTCAATCAAGCCTTTGATCGCTTTTATATATTCAAAGCGAGTCATCATGTCCGATCAATGATTTATGGCTCAATTGTGATGCGACTTCGTCCCTGTTCCCGATCCCCTGCTGTTTCAATGTGAAAACTAATGACACTTGCAAGATGATTCTTATCATGTATACATCTCAGATTTCGCCTCAAGAATGTCATCAATGAGGCTAGGGTATGAGAATAATAACGACCTGTTTACTGGAAAATCCAAGAAAAATTTACCAAGGAACCAAATTTAAGGAAATCTGTTTTTTTTTAGAGGTCAATTAGTCTTTTTCGTTGACATTGAACGATTTCAATTCATTTGCCGCTACTCTTGTGTTATTGTTTTACTTATTTCAACGCGTGGTAACCGCGGATTTTTCCAACGTTATACCCAAAGGCAATCAAGGATTTTCCCAAGCAAAGCAAAGTAGTCCTGCACTTTTTCCCTTGTGACTTCTACTTCTGTTGGAGTATTAGCACTCTATGAATTGAGGTATGATGTAAAGTAAGAGAAGATTTCCCTATTGTCAAATGTCAAGTCAAAGTACCTTTCTTTCTTTTTTGTTGAGTTGGCCTGGGAATTTGAAAATCAAAAGTTGCGCGGAAAATTATGAATAGTGGAAAAAGGATAAAATCATAAAAAAATACCAGTTGGAAACCACACAATTGTACGCCCCTCCCTCAAGTAAATTCAAGAATAAAAACCGTACTGGATTGATTTACCATTTTGAAATCCCCCCAAGACCTGCAAATTCCGAAAATGTTTAGCTCGAAATCAGGGAATCCCATTCTGCTAAGTTAGCGACCTAAATCTTTCATACGGTGACATACAATAGAATAAATACAGATATACATGATCGGTCCCTTTTGTCAATGAATTAATTGGATCTCATTATGCAACTACATAAAGGCCACTTCATATCAGACTTGCTGCGGGCAGATAAAAAAGTTAGATGGCAGTACAAATTACATAGAAGAAAGATGTCATTTGGTAACTTTTACTCAAGCACCATCCTATATGTAATGTTGAAAGACACGGTAAGGCAGATGTACATGAAGTACATACCTAAAAGGGTTATCAAATACATCCAACCGAATAAACAGTCCATGAAAAAGTTATGTCATATTTACGAAAAAAGTATTGAAAAACTTGCGAAGAGCATTTAAGAGGCAGGTATTTATCTGTACCTATACTTGTCAAATACATACGACAAGGCAGAAGTGCTAAAATAGTTATCAAATACATCCGCCAGAGAAACAATGCATAAACAAATGAAGCCACACACACATTGCGTGCCGATGAAAATGTACTAACACAAATATTGTAGAATGTAGAAGTAGATTGACTACTAAAAAAATACAATTATTTGCATCGAATACATACATTACTTACTGTATTCGGGACCCAAGAATCAAGAATACATAATGACTAATGAGAGCGACTACAAAAAGGGAATATAATGACATGTACTGTGTAGTGTATAGATAGCTATGCGCCATGCGGGTAGTTGGGTACAAACTTATTAGTATTACGTAAGTTGTAAATCGTCTAGGTGTCCAAAGTTAGATGGCTTTGGAGTTCGAGTGGAGCTGAAGTGGTGAAAATGATCCACTCTGGGTGGTCTAGTGGGGTAGTGGAGTGGTCTAGTGGGGTAATGGAGTGGTCTAGTGGGGTAATGGAGTAGTCTAGTGGGGTGGTCTAGTGATAAAGTTGAGTGGTCTAGTGAGGAAGTGGAGTGGTCTAGTAATATAGTTGAGTGGTCTAGTAGGGTAGTGGAGTGGTCTAGT
>LT727948.1:207589-224841 GCA_900157175.1 Oithona nana
GGCATCAATAGTGACCGGCATCAATGTGATCGGCATCAATGAAGCCGGCATCAATCGGCCGGCATCAATAGAGGCTGGATCGGTTACTAGATGTCCGTGCAGGGCCAAGTAGACTGGAGATGGCTCTAGCCCTTGCCTATATGCAAAATCACAACCTAAATCAGATCTCAGCTACATCCTCTTTTGCATGAAAAAAACCTTATGCTTGTTTTCCAATAACTCGATTCGCTACGCTCATCTTCGCTTCGCTCAGATGAGCTTGCTCGAACCTCGCAGCTCCACTCGAAATAAATGCGTGCGTGCAAAAATGTCTAATGGTCTACGTATGCCTTACTCTTCATATCTATTCTTGAATACGCTTTGTCTGCATCATAATTCATATTACAGACTCTCTGTCTGTGGAAGATACGATAAAGAAGGATGTCAACTTTCGGTCTTTGTGATCTCTGTAGCTTTAAGAAGAAGGTATCTAACGAGGCAATACCAATCACAATGGATCCTCAAAGACTTCCTCCGAGGCCAACGCCAAAAACAGAAAATAGCCAATCTTGGCGTTTCTCGAATTCAAAGGAAGGGTCATCGCCCGGGGACCTAACGATGAAAGTCGTAGTGTGTGAGACCAACAAATAAAGCAAGAGGCAGCGGCAGCTGACAGACCTCGCAGGATTCGTTGAATGTATCGCATTACGAAAATTACATACCAGTCAAATATATTTGATCAGATTTGCTGACATACATGCACTTGAGGTATCAGCAATTTCATCACATATCTCGCCCCAACTAAGTTTTACATTTCTGAACTGAACGACGTGTACTAAATATTGTACAGTATTGGCCTTAGGCGAAAGATTTCCACTTCTAAGAATTTTCACATATATTCACGAGAATTTTCGAAATAAAGGAAAGCCTTTGGGTTGTGTGTTAGTACCCAATTTGGCCTATGGTTGGCGTTTACAATCTGCATCACTTCCTCATTTTTTAGTGGTTCAGTCAAGTCACGAGAACATTCAATTACGTACCTCAAGAAAATTGTCCAGGTCTCCTATCATCTCGATCCTCCTTATGCTCTTCCTCGGCGACTCGCATGACCGAGATTTCGTCATTCACCTTCTTACTATGTGCAAATTGTGTAAAAACATTTTTGTGGTGGAACTTTTCGTCACATTTTTTTTTGCGTAAATAGTCATCATTGCAACGGTAATAAGCAGTAAACATTCTTGCAACTGCAAGCAAGGATCGTAGAGCTCGGGATGAGTGAGCTAACCTTTGAAAACGTGATTTTCCATTTACAAATCGTATTAGCATTGACCAATCCGGGTTTCTTGGACTGACTTAAAATCTGATTGAGTAGACACTATACACAGGACTAAAATGGTGAAGAGTATCAGATTCTTTTTTTTTTTTTAATGTTGAGACTCGAAACATATGCCAAAAGTTAGGGCGAATTGTGAGTTCATAAAGGTAAACACTTTATACATTTTGCACCGTATGTAGATGTTATTGCGAGATTTTTCACCTCATTATTTTTGTGGTCGTACTAGTAAAGGTCAATCTTTGGTTTTGTCACCTAAGTGGGTCGAGACCGCATTAATTTTTAGGTGGTTTTTGCGGATCATTTAGCTTTGTATGGTGGTGACTAATTGATTCCTCTTTTTTTTTACAAAATTGCAGGCGTCAAAATGTACTTTGTCATTGTCAAGTGTCAACAACAGTTGCTTTCAGTCCCTAAGGCAGGTCTAAACAAAGAACAGGCCTAAGCTTTCAAATTGGATATACTTTTAGTCTATCAAATATCAAAGCGACTTGGCAAATTGGATTTCCCCACTTTAACAAGTTGTACCAAATGAAATTGTAACTCTCGACTCAAATTGCTAAAAAGGTAAAATGTAGTGTTTTAGTGTCATGAATTCAAAGAGTCGAGAGTTACAAAGCTACCACCATACAAAGCTACGTCTATCGAACGAAGTGAGATAGCGTAGCTGAACGTGTCTAGGTACAGCATTTTCCTAGATTTTCGAAATTCTTAAACTTTCAAAATTCTAAGATTTTAAAACTTGTTATCCTTTTAACCTTTGCTCGCGCTTTAAGTTTGAAAAGTTTCAAACTTTTTTTTTTCACAAGGAGTCGGTTTTGACGTGCGGGTTCGAGTTCCCTGGGTAGGGCTAAAGTTCTTCTTCAGTTCAGTAAAAACGTTTTTTCAGCGCAACAGTTTCCGGTCACATGAAAAGAAAAAGATAAGTGATGACCATCATGTCGCCGTTTCACACATTCATCGCTGCTTTTGTGATGATCCACATTAACACAACTTTTTTTTTCTCTCTGGCTCTCCCTAATTTTCATGGCATTAAAGAAGATGGATGACCCCTAAGCTGGAAAATGTTTTAATGTCCGAAAAGAGATAATGACCTGATGAGATGGTATATAAAAGAATTTCCTTTCCTCGCACATTAAAAAAAAATCACCTGCAAACAAATTTTTAAGCGCGAGCATCGTCTCGCGCTTCTATAGATCTCTTTTCATTTCTTTAAGCCATTTATCAAATAACTGAAATATTGCCAATTCGAAGGTATATAATTGAGTATGGTATGTTGTAACATAAATAGAATATGATCAGATACTTTCAATAATTAATTGATTAATTACTTTTCGTAAAGTTCGTAATAAGCCTTTTTTTAAATATACCGTATGATGACGTTTAGTTATTCATATCTATAACATTGAGAGGAAAGTAAGTGTCCTTACGTAAATTATATTCAATTACATACTTTAGATAATTAATTGATTGGTTAATTAATTTGATAATTTAATTCCACAATTTTTGTAATCGCGGTTAGATGACGTTAAAGTTATGCTACTAAAACTAAACAATAATGATTGAAAGGATAGAACGTATAAAAATCCTTTTTGCTCGCGCGTTTAGATTGAAATTTTTCAATCTTGTTTTTTAATGATTTTCCGACACTATGCTTGACAGATATTGATTCGGATAGTCCATTTTCATTTATGGTTTATGATCATATTTGATGAATGGATAACCGGACTAATGTGAGTCAAAGGTTTACCGAAGTGTTTTTTTGCGTTCCTTTCGGTTTGGAGCATACTTGCGGGCATCATGACATATCAAATGTGACCCCCCTCTGCGTAGAAAACTGCTACCTTCAAAGAGCTTGAGGGCCTTTAAAAGGCAAGTAGCATGAGCGTCCAAGTAATTTGTCAGGACAACCTCCTTCTCTCAGATCACAGGATCGAGAAGGATAGGAGGAGGACCCATTTTTTTACAATTTATTGCCGTTTGAAAAAGAAAACACTATCACGCACAGTGTTTGAAAGTCACTCATTCAAAAAGTATATCAGTTTGTGCATATTTTGCTGCCAAAAACTAAGGGTACAATCCTGGATATTTTGAGCGCAAAAAATTCAAATAATTTTTGAAAAAATAGTAGTACAAATGTATTACTGGGTGGAACAAAAGTAATGGTCCAGTCCAATTTTAAGCAAATTTGTCTTCAACCCTCTAAATATTATTCTTGGCGTGAAATTTCAGAAATGGGATATTTTTTTCAACAGTATGGCGTTGATTATGGTGTCTATTGGGTACTTTCTCTTTGAGGAGGAGCGGCGAAAAGTCATCAGGACTTTCATTGAAATTAAGCGTAACATCATAAAAATCAATCACAGTGTTTGAAAATTACTTTCAAAATTATCATTTGTGGAAGGCCTGTGAAGATTAAAATGAAATATGCTAGCATGTTTGCTTAACTTACCACAAGAAGCAAGGCTCATTACACCTTGCAAACTTTCATCATCTTTTAACTACTTTTCTGTTAAAGAGGTAAAATTACTACTGCGTCAGATCATCTTGAGAACCGACGAATTTGCAGGTAGCTGACATTTTAACCATTTTTAGAACTCTGCTCTGTGAGAATTTAGTTTTTTGGGGTTTCAATGGCGATGATCCAAATATTTCTGCACACCTCATAGAAATGCATGAGCGCAAAAAAATATTCATCCATCATTGTATGATTACAGGGATTTTCTTGTCCGTCCGACAGCTGGTGTAGTAACAAGGTGCCCTTGCAAAAATTTGCCTACTTTACTTCTTTGCCAGCCATGCATATTTGTATAATAATGGTAACTGTTCTATATTGGCTTCCGGCCTCATTCTCATATCAACAACAATGCAGACATCTAAGGGTCAATTTTCTCCTCGGCTACCTGAGAATTTCAAGGTCAATTAACCTTGACCACAATTTGTTAAAATTCATATTTTTATAAAAGCGACCTAGGTCAAAATGATGTATTCCGGAATTTTAGACCGGACAGACACGCCATAGACAAAACCTTTCTCTATTTTTAAGATATCTTGCTGGTCCTAGTACAATTTTTCAAGCAGTTTTGCACAGCTGGTTGCCCGCCGGCCGCACCACTGCATCAGTGTCGCCGCGCTAAAAAAAATACTATCATCTGGTATGGTACATTATGGACTGATTAATTATCTTTCACTGCTGCTAAGACTTACTCCTTCTCGATTGCGTCAGATTCTAAGACAGATGTGTGGACTTTGAGAAGAGAAGAATAAAAAACTTTGCAACTTTCACTGCTTTACTCTCAATGACGAAGTTCAGAACTGCTGCTGCCTCCTCGACTTGTGTGACCCCAAATTTCCGACCCTGCCTACCCTGGGAAAAAAGTCCTCTTTGATTTGCAAATGAAAGTAGCTATAGCCGTAGGGTGATATGAATTTTTCAGACAAAGCTTCAGATTTGAAATAAGATCCTCAATTAGTTAGTGCACTACTCCAAGTGCACTAATTCCAAACGCGCGCACTAAACCTAAGCGCACTAATTTCGGACTCACTAATGCATGTGTACTAACATTAAGCGCACTAATTTTGGACATATGTATCGAAATTAGTGCATGTGATGCACATCGCATTTATTCCGAACTCATTTTTGAATACATTTATGCTTGCGCTCTAATTTTTAGACTAACAATGAGAGATAATGCGCACTAATTTCGCCAGCTTGCTCTGAAAAATACAAGTCCCCCTACTGTACAATCTGGGTGTCTGGATAATTTCCCTGGTGCATGCAACCGAATAGTACTATTTTCAGTGGGGTTTTGCTATCTAGCAATTTTCATTTACGAAATTCTCTAGGTTGCACTCAAAAGAGGTAATTTACTGGAAGCATTACCTTTAGGCAAAGTTTTCTATGCAAATGAAAGGGTGGACCTGGACAATAACGAGTGAAATTCCTGAAAAAAAATGAGTTTTCTCCTTTAGTGCAGTGGTGATTTAGTTGTAAACTAAACTACATCCATCATCATCTGTACTCATAATCTAGCAATTTTTTTGTCTGATACCATGAAGATGACGTCGAATTTTTAATTAGCAAAATGTAAAAAACAAAAATAGGTTATTGAATTGAGTGAGTTGACTGGATATTAAATACCAATTAGAATAAGAATTTGGTAATTGGTATTAGAGAGACTTAATTTTTTCAGACAACACTGGCTCCATTCTACATCACTTATGAAGCCTGCAGCGTGATCTGAAACATTCAAGTCCCGCTTCTTGTATCAAAATCAATTTTTGCTAATAATAACTTTGACATCATTATTAGAAAAGTGAAAATCTTATCTTCTCAGTTTCACAACTTGTTTCAATATATTGTCCTAAGTACACTCACTACCAGGTCTTATGGGATGGGAGTGGCTGGCAATTATCTGTTCGTTAAGCAGATTTTGGATCCTGATCTTTTCAAGGTAAATATCCATGTAAATTGAATTCTTTTTAGAACTCAACTCAATTTTTACTTTACTTTCAAAACCACAAAAATATGACTGCTATAGAAAATCCGCCCTTGGACACACACAAAAGGGAGAAGTTTTTTTTCCAAGAAAATACTGATAAAAGGATTCGTCAATTCTTCTGGAGGCGATTTTGTGCTTTATGACTTCATTTGCCTTGAAGAATGAAGTTTTTTATGAAGGAGGTCGGCTGTCAATTTCACACACTACATTACGCTAATATTTGGACGTGAGTGCAAGTCTCACCAGATAACAGAGGAAATTACTCTCAGACTTTTTAAAATGACAATTGCTAAAAGGGCTTGAAGGGATATTTCTATGTTTCTCAACCCTTTTTTGACCGTGAGAAGTTTTTACTTTGAATATTGAAAATCGTGTTCGCGTCCTGCTTTTTTGTTTGAAAATCTGAAATACATAATTGACAAGCAATCATCAGAAAAGTCACGAAAAAAGATTTTGAATCTCACGGTCATGCACTCAAACCTGAATAAATGAATGTATATTTGCCCCAATTGTGAGTCTCGTTTTCCCAAACTTTTACAGAATTGGTCAAGCATAAGAAATCAATTAGTAGCATGAAGGCAAACCGAGATCCTTTTGTCTCTTCTTCTGGCTGTCTGGTAAAGTTTGAAAGTTCTTTTGCACATCTTCATTGTTTTGGTTACTTTGTAATGATGTGCATGAAGAAATTGTTGTTACAAAATATCTAGCACAGATGTGATGAGTTTAAGAGGTTTCCACAGTGGGCAAAAGTTACCTAAAATGCGTCATATCAGAAGTTTCTACTACTACTTTAAAGATAAGAAATTCGTCAAAATAGTTTCATAAACGTCATCTAGCAACTATTTGAGTCGATTATGACTACTGTGATGATGGTGTGATTCTTGTGCGCTGCAGTACTAAAGCAACGTCATACGTTATTAACGCTCATGAACAGATTTCTTATGAGCCTGAAGGCAATTTTGGAGCGAAAGTGGTGGCAAACGCTCACAATAATCAATTAGGAACTCATTGCTTCGAAAGTGCTTTGAAGCCTTCTTTTCAAAGCAGCAGCGCCGCAAAATCCTGTTCGTAAGTCATAACAGAAAAACTTATGCGGTATGCGTACCTCTAAGCAACTTCGTTATTGTTTAAAGTGGCCAATTATTAGTTTTTGCTAGACGGCGCTTACTTACCCTGTTAATGTCATGCAGTACGAAAAAACAAGGCAGTTGACTGTAAGCATTTGAAATCCCTCAATGACCAGGAAAAATGAAATGACAAACGAGTACACATTTTGTATTCAACATGAGTTTGCTTGGTAATTGAAGGAACCAACAAATGAAATGCGCATTTTTGCACTTGCGCAAAATGTGCCAGTCAAAAATAGAATGGTAGGTACAAACTACATAACATACCTACTTATTTGGATGTTTTCAATCTATTCTATTTTTATTCACTTTTATTGATTTTCGATGAAGCACCTTACATTTACATAATAATCGGATCTTACTTGAATATGATCTGTCTGACCTTTGACAAAATTGCTTTTTGTCGAATCTAATAAGCAATAAGTGTAAGAAGAACTCAGGTTGCAAGTGCAACTTTACAACTCTCATCATTAATGATCAATTGATTAAAATTAATCATTTCTTCGCTTGTAAGAAATAAAAGCAATCTACAGTTTATTTCAATGCAAAATTAACTTACTTATTCATCTGCAATCCGCAATGCAGTTGTTCTACATGTAATTTTGCAAGTTGTAATATCATGTAAGTATGCACTTCATATGCAAAATTGATGATGGCTTTAGTAGATAGAGATGTGAATGAAACGTTGCAGAAAATCTACTTTGTTGCAAAAAATGATCAAAATATCACTTGTAGATTCTAACGTTGGTTTGGCGCAAAAATTCAAATATATTCATTTTGAAAATAAAATTTGCTCGCTTCGCTTGCATTTTTCCAAAATGAGGCTTTTTCAGTGATTTTCAAACATTGCAAAGACAGAGGAAGTGCCACAATGTGCCAGTGACCTTTTTAGCGTATATTTGGCGGAAAGTGTAAATATTCAAACGTTTGCTTGATTTGCGACTCTGAATTGATTTCGCAACATTGAATGAATGAATCATTTGCTGAGTTTGCTGAGACACTAACCTTCAATGATCTACATTTGAATCAACGGAAATACCACCACATGTCAATCCCAAACGTCATTGAACTTGAAATTTCTTTTTTAAAAATCTTTGTCAAGGTCCACCAGGCAAAAACAAAAAAGGAGGCAGTATTACGTCATTCAATTTTCCTTGATTAAAAAGATTTCTTCTGACGACATCATAACCTTTGTTTGTTTGAGTTTGCGGTTATCATTTGGCACTTGTAACAAAAAGGGAGACTTTTTGAGTTAATTTCAAACACCGTGTGGCTTTTTTAAAGAAATCTTTTACGGAGGGAAATCTGACTCGTAAATCTTGTTTACTATACGCAAACGCTAATTGCCACCCTGTTAAAACATCTTTGCGTAGGAAGCTCCCATCGAGCCTCATAAAAACACGAACAATGCAATGCGACACGCATGCAATAATCATCGATCGCGATATCGATACTCAGTGATTTTTATTGCTCTAGTACAAAAGAAGACAATAGATTTGCTTCATTTCATGCCATTTTCTTTTAAAAATTACTCTCTGTTCTGACAAGGATTTTCTGGTGTGATTTATGTCAAGAAAGTCTGTGAAGTCGAAGAAATCAACCGATGCAAAAAAAAAAAAAAAAAAAAGAATCCGCCTCTCTCTGATTTTTTTTTTCTTTCGCTTTATTACTCAAAGATTTTTAAAAGTTTCATTTCATCAGTTTCAGTAGTCTTCAACCATAACTTAAACTCAAAAAAAGATTAAATTTCACTCGTCCATCTCAGAGGAAACTCTTCTTTTAATGCGTAACAAAATGACTACTTTGTGATGCATTCTGCGCATACCTGAATTATGTATGAAGAAAGAGTTTCGCCACTACCGTAATGCCTACTGCAACGTGACGCTCAAAAGAATACAATGTATTACACAGTGGTTGAAACTCATTAAAAAATAGAGGATGACAAGATTATTTTCATTGTTTCGAGAGCAACAGAAATTGACGTAATAGGAGTCTCTCATTCATTGTTACTATGCCAACAATTGAGACTTTCAATACTAAAACCAAAAGTCAATTCACTTGCTTTCATTAAAGCTTCTTTCAAAATGATTGAAAAAGGAGACTTTTTGAAACATTTTCAAACACTGTGTATTTTTTTACACAAGTTACTTTTTTAAAAGCATTCACGAGCTTGTATTTAGATGCATAATAGGTGTCCTATTATGACATCAATGACATTGAAGATTTCTCTCTTACAGTACTAGATGTACGAATGATAGACACACCAATCTGAAATTTGCGAAGCAGTGAAAAATAGTAAAAGTTTACCATATTTGGCAGTTAAATTGCGTCATAACTCACCTTTCACCCCTTTTCACTAACATAGAGCAGCTAAGCTTGTAACAAGGTGTAATTTCAGGTCATTTAGGACCGAGAGCATCATTGGAAGATTTACTATGGTCACGTAAAACGGTCAGCGAGGCAATGAAAATGGCTCGCACGCTTCGAAGCCTTTGGAAAAAACAATTTTGTTACGCCCAACAAATAACAATGGTGAAGTCAACTCAAAAATCTCGAAGATCTTCGCTCAGTCATTCACTGAGTTTCACAGTGCAGTGTTTGAAAATAACACTGTTCTGAAATCAACAAGTATGTCTCATTCCAAAGCTCACCTCACCCAACTTGATTTCAATGTTTCATCTAGGATCACAGTTATTGAATTCATAGAATGATTATTTGGACAGAATTTTGGATTTCAGAACATTGTGGCAAAAAAGTATCCTTAGGATTGTATTTTCATCAAATGAGACTTTTTTAGGTGATTTCCAACCACTGTGCTTACTTATTTATATTGAGTGATCAATCCAATTATAAATTGCGGTTTTATCATAAGAAGGAAACCAAAATCTTCGATTTCCTTTACTTTGTGGTGAAAAGTGCTGATTGGTAATTGTGGCTTTTGTCAATAATCCTCTCTCATATCATATAAAAAATTACAATAACTGTTCTATCAATCTGGGATTTCCTCAAAAGAAAATTCTTCGGTTTGAAAGTTGGTTCCTTCTACTGCTAGTGCTCTATTCATTAAGTGATTGCGGAAATGAGGAAATCTAGGCTTCCTCTCTCAAAGTCTTCTTCTCGCATTTCTCACTTCCTAATGTGAAAACGAGAGTTTGAGAAGCTATACATAGCTAATTTCTATTTCAAAAGCTGAGCCTAGCTTTAGCCTTTAGGCAGTGATAAATCTCATCTATCAATGAATTACAATGCCCCGGTCATTCAGTGAGTCACTGACCAAGTGACCACCCAAAATGCACAGTGAGTGAAAATCATTCAAAAAGTAGCTGAAAATTGTAAAATGAGAATTTAGAAATATTGAAGGAAAATCTTTTAAAGTTTGTTCGAGGTGCAGTTTTCGATACAGATTTCTGATTTATGGTTGAAAATTCAGGCCGAGTACAGAATTAGGATCACCCAATTTATCAATTTCCATCCCACCCCTTTCCCAGGCAGGACCCACCACGTGAGATGATTTGATTTTATGGCCCCAGAAAATAGGCGGGGTAGTAGTTGAAAAAGAGAAAAACACGCGTCACGAGCACTATCATAAAATTAGGATCCTACCTACTATTTTCTAGATGCAGGATGCAATGGTACACACTACGTTAAAATTCCAATTTTGTCCACACTTGTAACTTAAGGCTGATGGACTAATTAATGATATTTTGAAACTAAAATGTATGAAATACCTATTTGAATTTTCACGCCAAAAATCAACAGTTTTGAACAATGTTAAAAAGGATATTTTTAGTAATCTTTCACGTAGAATTCCAAAATGACAATTTTTCAGCCTTTTTCTCAATTTGATTTTTTAGACCAAAAATGGACTATTGACACACTGTGTGGCAGTATTAGTAAAGAAGGTCACCTAAAAGTTAATGAAGATTGTAAATTGTTCCTTTAGAAAACGAGAGGAATTGTAGACTTGTAAAACATGAGCAGGGACTCAGGGACTTTTTGGAGGGTTGCAAAAAGAACGCTTTTTGGTGCAAAAAATCAAAAATTCTTTGAGAATCAATTTTCACTATTGTATCCGGACGCTAATTGCTCCATCAGTCAAAAAAATTGGTTTTAGGCACCAAGAAAAAAAATATCGGTCAAAGTCATGTGGAGTAGTGGCCAGACGCCATGACCAACATTTCCAGGATGTGTACTACATGTTCAAGTGCCTCTAGCTAAAAACTCATCCGTCTTGAATTTCGCTTTGCAAAAAAAAAATTGAAATTCGGTCCCAACTTCGTAAATGCGGTTTTGCACTACAGAGTCCAGACTCTACATTCAGCACAGTAGCCATGATAATTCCATTTTATGGCATGGAAGAAAATGATACTTTCACTCCCGCAAGTTCATACTTAACATTAATTTTGTCGTTTTTCAATAAATCTACATTTTTGGTACGAAATCGCGTACATTTTAGTGGACACACTGGGACCGCAAACCGTTTAATCAAAGTCAGGGAGGAGAAGGAAGGTGTGTTGTGCGGTTTTCCCATACTTTCTTCCTTTACTAAAGACACAATCCTCCTCTTGCCTTGCTGGTCATCTTGATAGGCAAGTCTTCATGTTCCGTAAATTTTTGTCAAATAGAAAGATGCCTTTCGGCGACTTTTCAAGTAAAATAATAGTGGTGTTCAACAAGGACACCTTGCGTGCGTGTCTGACCAATTTTTCTACGAATTTTGAATCCTGATGAAAGCTGAATGGGAAAAAAGGGGGAGAGGAAAAAAACTTGTTGCATTATGTGCAAAATGAAAACCAAAAAGGAAAAGAAATCGTAGGAAAAATACAAAGGGCATTGTGGGAGAGAAAATGCTTTAAAAATTCTCATTTCAATAATTTTACAACATGTTGTTCAAAAATTCAAATTGTTGAGAGCGCTCGAAAAGACGTCATTTAAGATTTTTCTTGGTAGCAAAAAATTTTGCGCTCATATTCGCCAAACTTGGTATTTTTCAATTTGCGGGAGTCCAATTTTTGTGGTTCAACAAGATTTTTTTTTTGCAGACGCGTATACAGACCTTCCGGTATCACTATGGATGATTTCTCCGCCATTGTCACACTTTTCCTTAAAAAATCCTCCCGAAATATTTTCTCTTCCTGTACTTGCACTTCAATATCCCGGTCTTTTTTTAATGTTGCGGAGAAGGCATTATTACCGCATGTGGCCGCTACTGCCTGCAAGAAATAGTCAATTTTCCCAAACTTCCATCCCTCCGACGACATGGTGTTATATAATAAATAGCTACTATATGCCATTCGAGAAAGTAGGAGTAAACGCGACCATCTGGGATGAGAAGATGTTTATCACGTGCTATAAGAAAATATGTTGCGTACTGTGCTAACACACTGTGTTTAAAGACCATTTTTTGTTCAAAATTTATTTATGACCAATCTCGAAATCGAACTTTCAAGATATGTATTTCTTTATTTATGATCCTAAAATTGGTTTTGAGTTTTCAATTTGCCAAAAATCTAGATTTTGACTAAAAACCGGAAACAAAACATTGAATTATGTACTACTCTACTCAAGCACAAAAAATTCAAATATTTCGGAACTAAGATCCAAAATTGACTTTTTTTTCAGGTTTTTGTCAATTTGAACTTTTGGACGAAAAAATCGGTTTTCAACACACTGTGTTACATATACTAAAGACACAGGAGATGATTCTTGTTTTGCGACGCCTTTTATGGTGTGGCTATAGTGTGACAATGGATTGCGGCAAAGGATTTTATTTTGATCTTGTTCTTGACGTCACAAGATTAAAATCTGATCGCAAAGCAATGAAAAAAATGCTGAATTTGTTTTAAGATATCATCGAACATCAATTCTTTTCTTTAAAAATCTGCTCTCTTTGTACATTTATTTTTAGGACAAAAGGGACAAAAGATTAGGATTTCACCAACGTTAGCATTTTTGGATCATACTATGCTTCATTAGAAAAAAGGCGTTACGCTGTAAGCAATTTTCTTTGAAGATTTAATGCTTTAAAATAAGCAAGGTTAATCAATAAACTTTTTTTTTCTTGATGGGAGACAATAGAGAAAGAACTCTTTTGTTTGCAACGTTATTTGACGACCAAAATTCCAAAAAAGAAGGAAAAGTTGTAATGGAAGGAGGAGGTTGAAGAAAAAAGGTGAAAGATGACAGTAGGAGGTATACATGAAAACAAAACCACAAAGTAGGAGAAAATTCTTCCGTTTGCAAATGGAAAGATAATTTTTTTCTATGTTTCACACTTGCAATCCTCGCTTTGCGTCAATCGCTCGTCGTCGTCGCGTCGGTAAAGTCTGAGAATCCACCAATTAGAAAGTTACCAAAAATGCAGCAATTAACAAGACTGAAAACACTTTTCAGGTCTAAGCTAAGACCACGATTCAAATCATGTTCCCAAGAACCGGCCAGGGTTATATCGGAATTATCGGTTTTATATTAGAAGATGCAACGATGGCATGCAACGAACAATTAGCGCAACATTTTGGACAAAGTAACGCAACCTTCACATCAACACAAATTGATTGCAATTTTGTTTTATTTTCACGAATATATCCGCTCAATTACACCTTGATAGACAGACAAATTATCCAACAAGTCGTAGTTCCTTGACTTGACCTATTGATACTCTTCATCATGAGCAACTTGTCAAGGTTGACATTGTCATCACTGATACGATACTTAGTCACAATTTGGAATTACAGAAGTTTGTCCAATGGAGGAGAGAACAAACACACCAAGCAGCAGGTCAAGCTGCCCATCGAGGATCATCAATCCAATGCAATCGACTAATGTAAGTCACCAGTTACGTACTTTGGTATTTTCAAAGTCATACAATTACTTGGTAGTCTATTTGATGTCAACAATAATCATGAAACGATGGCAAAACTACATCCAAGGAGTTAACATCGATAGGTCAAAAATTGTTAAATCACATTTGCCAATCAACCTTTTTAGAGTAGTTGAGTGTTTAGTAAAAACTTTATTTCAATCGTCCGGAACGATCAAAATATGACTTGATGGGCTTGATTTAGTTAGGGTTGAATACCAAGGAAGCAAACAAAAAACAACAACAGAAAATACAAAAGAGAAACATTTTTTCGAGACGCTAACATATGTATGTACAAAAGCATAGCGAATGTTTGTGTTCCAATGAAAAGGAAATTGCAATGGTTTTATTCAGCAGAGTTATAAGAGTACGTCTAAGGTATAACTAATGTATCAAATAATAAGTTAGGGTCACCACATTGGCTTCAAGGCTTTTTGGTCATTCGCGTTTCGGGATTCAGTTCACTTGTTTGAATTTAACAGGGAAGTTGACGATAATGTAAACAGAAACCTATGACGAAGGAATTATATAATAGAAAGTGCTCAGGAACTTTTTTAAAAAATCTTACCAGGTCCGTCATCAATAACAGGCGGGTTAGCAGTATTAACACTGCTTCCATCTGAACGTACACCAACTTGAAATGGTCCAGTGCAATCTACAATGTTTTAGATATAATTTAGGTGCCTTCGTAAAAACATTTTGGTGAATATGCTTACCGACGATAGGTTCATTCAACTTTGCTGTATCGTCAAAGTTCAGATATGAGCCACAGAATCTGTTAGGTCCTACAATACTATTCTTGCTTCCTCCAGCACCTGAAATTATTTTTAAACAAACGATATGTAAATGATTCAGATTAGCCTTTATATTGCTTTAAAAAAAAAACGATGCATGCCTTCAATATAGACGTAGTCTTCTATACAGGTTGTTCCAACTCCAGCGTCAGCGGTAGCTTGAGCGGTAGTGTCGAATCTGAATGTACCAAAATCATCATTACACGTGGTGTATTCCGTGCAGCAAAATCCAGCTTCTTGACGAATACACGCGTTGTAGCTGTAATGATTACAAAATAATTAATGTGCTCTTTTATAGAAGCAAGAGAATAGTTTTACTCAGTGTTTTGCAAAATCAGACTTCCAAAGTTTAAAGACCTCATTTGACCAGTCGCCCCAGTAAACCATTGAGCACATCCTTCAGGAGGAGAGTACATTGAATTGCAAGGAACCTGAGCAACCTTTATTTCCCACTTATTGGCGTTTGTATCACTAGTCGAAACAGCCAATTTCAAATCCACGGTGTCTGAAGCATCCGGACCGATGACAACGTACACTGAAATTTTTTGTGTTATGTACAAAATATGTCCTTGGTTAATGATAGGTATACTCACTGTGTTGTCCGGTCAAAGTCCCACAAAGTTGATTTGGAGGGTTTATTCCACTTTGGGTTGTGATTTCGAGATAATCATTGCAAGCACCATCACCGTTAACATTATGGTTGGTTTGGAATTGTTCAAAGTCTAATCTCAAGTAGCAAATATCATCGCTAACTTTGTTGACTTTGTAGTTGATGTCATTGTCTTCATCGTAGGCACTTGGAAAGTTGGGATTTTGGATGTAGGTGTCATTATGGTTGACGTCAGTGTCATCGTCATCGTCAATGATGTGCACGCAACATACACCAAATCTGTGTAAAAATTGAACTACTTATGAAGCAAGACTGTTATTAGAACATTTAATTATTGATTCTTACCCAGAGGCACATGATCCTTTAATTGACCCGCCCTTATCCGAACATTCTCTGAAAAGAAACAATATAAGGTTTGTCCTAACATTCGGTGAAGGATTTTATGCACTATCATGCACTATAACATTAATTCACTCGTATTTAATTAGGCAATTATGCGGGTACTCGCTGTGTATGTAAGTAGGTAAAAATAATCCCGAAACTGAAAAAAGTCGATTTTTATCAGTCCTTATGATCCTTATGCAATAGCCACTAAGTACAAGTAAAGTTTCATCAAAAATACGCAAGAGATTTTGGAGAGTCCATAGATTACTTACTCAGAAGTACGACAAGTTCCGTTTCTATAATCTGTACTTCCACTTGAAATTGAACTTGTACTCTGACAAGGATCATTCTTGAAGCTCACCACGGAAAAAATAGAAAAGACTGAAAACAATCGAATAAATACATGAATATTGAATAGCTTACTACTTTTTGTATTCCTAAGTTCTTATAGTAAGTATGTGCTTACGTTTCTTTTCTCTTTCTTGTTGGGCTATGCAAATTGCCACAAAGGCCAAGAAAATGCAAAGTTTTATTTTCATGTTCCTTGACTTTTCTCCTTGCCTCCAAAATCAAGACTGAGGTTTCTCAAAGTCTGAAAGATCGGGAGCCAGTGAAAAATTGTGAACACCGTTTCTTTGACCCGGATGATCATATTACAAGTGCATTGAAGACATCAGGTCAAAAACAAACAGAAGCCAATTGGAAATTGTTTAATTAACCCACTGAATAAAAAGCTTTTCTACTAAAGAATTTCATGGGAAATCTAAACAGAAGGTGTGTAACATGATATTTTTTTAGACTTCTTACTTTTAAATGGTCAAAGCCAATTGAAAATTGTTTGATTAACCCACTGAATAAAAAGCTTTTCTACTGAGGAATTTCATGGGAAATTTAAACAGAAGGAGTGTAACATGAGATGTTCTGACTGTACAATATGGTCAAAGCCCATTTTCTTAACAAATAGAAGCCAATTCGAAATTGTTTAATTAACCAACTGAATAAAAGAATTCTATGGGAAATCTAAACAGAAGGTAAGTAATTTGATATTTTATTGCACAAAACGGCCCAAGCCAGTTTGTTGACCGTTTAAACGTTTTGAGGTGGAGAAACGTTGGAGCTTAGACTTTGGAAGTCACAGTTCTTCTTTGACTGGCATCGAAGCAAGTCATTCAAAATGAAGTACTTGCTGGGTTTTGCAATCTTATGCTTTTGCATGTATGTTCAAGCAGAGAAGGAAGGAAAATTCTGTAAGTATTTTCGAATTGAAATCTACCCTTGATTACCTTTACAATTGGAATTTAATTTCAGTGTCCATGTTCAACATTGTCAGATTCAGTAATTATGCTTGTGATGCTGGCGGTAACAAGAATGGCACCTGCTACACTAAGTACTATTTCTTTGTGTATTTGATAATTATATCTTTACATTACATGTATTTGACTTAGGGATGAATGTGATCAACGTGGAGGCATAAACGAAGGAGGGTGTGCCGAAGGATATGGGGTGTGTTGTACATGTAAGTTAGTTACTATAGCAAGTAGAGCCCGCTCGTTAAAATCTTCCATTCCGGAATCCGGACAAATCATGGCTTTGTATTAGATAGTTGCCACGACAGAGCCCAAAACGCTATTTTCTTGTAAATCCACGCAGTCTCCGTTCAATAA
>LT727948.1:225183-300214 GCA_900157175.1 Oithona nana
TTTTCAATAAAATTGAAGCCTTTTTCTACTTTTTCCAATTATTTCATTTTTTGCACCCTTCATTTTGTTTGTGGGTGGCGAAATTTGAATAAAGCTGAAGGGGTCTGTCGAGGCAACTATCTAATATAAAGCCATGGGACAAATAAATACCTTCGGGAGGCTTGCAAGTACTATGTAAGTCGCCGGTCGGTATGAAGGCGATGGATTGAATTCCAGATTGCAAAGATTCCTAAATAATTGAATCATTTCAGTTACTGCCCGTTGTGGAGATGTATCCAGTGAAAACAATACCTATTTCGAATCTGATGGAGATGAAAAAGGTCACTGCACAGTGAAGATCTGCAAAGCTAAAGCATCAATTGTACAGTTACGGTTGGACTTTGAAACCTTTGTCATTGCTGGGCCAAGTAGTGAAACTATTACTGTCGCAACGGTTAGCAACAATGTAATCGCTGATGGTACACAACCAACTGCATCAAATCTTGCCACAGTTTGTTTAGATGATGCTTTCGCCGTATCAAATCCCGGCGGCCAATCACCACCAGTCATTTGTGGGAACAACAATGATATGCACAGTAAATTGCAAACTGCAAGTTTCCTAACATCAATGATATGTGGTTTTTTTTTCAGTGTATGTTGACGCCAGTGCTGATTGCAACGCACTGACATTCACATTGAGCGACACTTCGTCAATCATATCCGGAAGATCTTGGACAGTTCGAGTCACTCAATATGACGCCGGGTTTGAGAACTTGGCTCCTGCAGGATGCACCCAATACTTTTGGGACAAAGAAGTCATTTGCATTAGAAGAGAAGAGAACAAGAACAGAATCTGCTATTCTGTGGATAATAAGAACGATATTGCTATTTCTGGACTGGCTGGTATTATATATGGCTTTTTTATAACGTCTACCTTAAATCTATCAATTTTCTGTCCTATTTTCAGCGGCCGCTGCAGCTCCAAATTGCGGTGGTTATGATGCAGCAGGGACATTGACATATGCCGATGCTTTGCTGATCCCGATGGCTACAACAAAGACAAACAGTAAAGACCTTGTGAATGGTAATTTCTGTGGACAGGGCAATGCATTTGTTGGTACAACTACAGGCGCCGGACCAACCCAATACACTCAAGTTTGTTGTAAGAGATTTTGCAAAGTGGTCAATTTCTAAGATTAGAATCATAGTTTTTCTTTCCTTTTCTTTCAGCTTCAAGTGTACCCTTCAGATTGACGTTTGTTTCGGATACGTTTGAAGGTGATACTACCGAATGGACTGGCACTACTCCCAACAACGAAGGATTCAGAATTAGATACGAACAATTTTAGATCTTAGAAAAACCTAACTTACATAATCTTATTCAGCAGAGTTAATTGTATTCCCAATGTATCAAGTAATATCTTACAATAAAGTACTAAGCAGCAACTGAAATTCATTTGAGGTGCCTAATCATTGTAATAGTAGCGTCGGGGAAAAATACTACTCTTTTGTATTTTCTTTCCTCTTGTAGTGCAATACTACAGTTGTTTGCTTTCCAGCAGAACTCCTCTGAGTGTATTGAAAATAGCAGAATAATGGTCGTGAAACAGGTATAGACTTTCTATTACTCAGCAACGACAAAAATGGATCAAAATCTATTCCGATCTTCCATTGAATTTCAATCAAAAATTCGAACACTTTTTGATGAATTTTCAAAAATTTCAAATACATTGGTATATTGCAATTGTTGGGATTTTGAAAAATGATGCCCTATTTTTGATGACACGGTTCGCGTCTAAATAAAGGCTTGATTAGACTACTGCTTTCCATGGACCGTGAAAGCAGTTTGTGGTTCAAAGAGGTCCAAACAAGACTGAAAGACATGAATTGAGAAGATCCATTAACCACAAATATTATAGTAAGTATTTTCTTATTGTAGTTTCCGATACAGACAGAGCCAATTTATCTACTGATTTTTGTATCATCTAAAAGGCAATTTACTGGAAAAATCAGTCCATCTTCAAGGTGTTTTTTTACAATTCAATAATGTTGCAAATACAGTAGTCTGAAGGATACAGTTGTGTATCCTTGATAATTCCCTGTATTGTACGTAAGCAAACTACATTTGAACACAACAAAAGAATCAAAAGAATCCCTTTGTAATGTAAGAGACAACATAAATATTTAAAGTTTAGAAAATATGTTTTAAAATATTTTGATTTGCTACATTTAGATCAAATAAGAATTCAATATGTTGTTGGGTCAGAAAAATAAATATTTCTGCTGTCTCTAGTAATATTTTTTCCAAAGTTTTATCCAATTTTGTCTCGGTTTGTCTCTCCCTTGAAAGATCCTAGATGACTAATCCTACCTCCCCTTGACTAAAAATACTTGCACAACAGCAGCAAAAAGATCACCAGCATTGACTTGGTGCACAATTTTTTGGATAATTCATCACTCGCGTGTTTAATAGATGTGAAAGATCATGGGAAAGCCAATCCAACAGCACCACCAGCAACGGGAGTTACTTCAGCAACAGCAGGGGAAGAAGCCCCCGTACTTTCGTGAATGTCCCATATGCCATAGGGAATTTGGATCGCGATCATTGGAGATTCACAAGTCCAGGTGCCTTGAGAGGCAAAAAAGTAGTTCTGACCAGGTAAGCACAGATTTTAGATTGTAAAATGCATAAATTGAATATCTGATTTTTACGTCATCACATTACATAACCTTGTCATTAGACCCAATTTGAATATGTATTTTTTACACCGGATATATGTCCTTTTTATGTAGTAAGTGTCAAAACAAAATACATTACATTACAATTCACAATTGATCATTACATTTCACCTTGAACTGCAATCCATTTAGAACTACTCAAGGTTAATAACGAAAAGTCGGCTCCCAATCGATTTTAGAATTGTTTGCGTACCTGCATGTATTTTTGATTTATGGTAGTAGCTAGAATAATAGGCCTTCTCCCCCTTCTAAATATGAGGGTAATTTGACCCTGAGTGAAGCAACTTCATCGATTCAATTCAAGAGATGCATTATTGATACCATAATGAGGCAAGTTGTGGTAATAATGATTTTCTTCTTTGTCATTTACAGGAATCCGATTCTATTGAACAAACAACTACAAGCCCCATCAAAGCGCCTAAACCCAAAATGAAAGCTCCATTGAGTAAAATCAAAAGTGTGAAAAATTCTTCACCAAGAAAAAATATCGTCGTTTCGGAGGATGACGATGATGAAGTCGAAACAAGTTTGAGTGATGAATTGAATCATTCTTGGCCTGCAACTAAACCTAGAGGTACGTACACAAAATGGAAAAATAAAATATTTCAATAAAGATGTTGGCTCAACAGGTCCCAAACGCCTCAATTTATCTCGAACTCTCATTGTGAAGAATCGGCGAAAACGTGAACGCAAAAAAGAACGTAGCGAAGCCAACACCTCCAGTGGAGATGAAGGAGGAGTCGAAGGCCGACCCAAAACAGCAACACTAAAACGTCCACATATTCTAGATGAATCTCTAAAAGACAAAGTGGACATGACTCTTACCAAAAAGGAATTTTTAGCCGCGGTCAAATTATGTTCTGATGTTGCGGTACAACGCGGTTTACCTAATATGAGACCTAAGAAGATTCAAGGCAAGGTTAAAGGTCAAAAAGAAGGCTTTCAAGGTTCAACTTCGAGTCCCTATACCAAGCTTTTGGGCAAGTTTAAAAAGGTGAAACCCGAAAGTACAAAAATTGTGGAAGTGCGACCCAAAACTACCAAATTGGATAAACCAAGTCAAAATGTGGATTTGCCCCATATCAATACCGTTAAACCGCAAATTGTGGTTTCAAAAAGTCTTTCAAGGTACAGAGTATTTCTATTTTTTGACCTAAATGCATCTAGATTTCAGCAGACTGGTACTGTTGCGATTCTTTTCGGGATAGGAGGAAATGCACTTTTTGCCCGTAATTCTATGATACAACAATAGACAATGCTGTAATTGTCTCGCGGTTATTTTTGTACCTATGACCCTTTTCCAAGGTTGACTGTTCATGTCTTATCTAGATCCATGACCTTTCTTTTTTTCAGGCACATGAAAATCCGAAACAAAATCAAGAAAACTATTGAAGATACCAAAAAGGAACCAGAAATCCGTTTGAATCTTTTAGGCAAGCAAAAAACCATCAATGCTACTACCAAAAGTATTCTTCTACCAAAAGACAAAGTGCCTGAACCTTGCAAAAGTTGCGGTCGTTCTGATTTTCCAGAAAGACTTCACACTCATTATAATGACAACAATAACAAAACACCTTCGAAGCAGCAGTCAGAAAAGCAAAAAGAAAAGCAGCAGCCTTCAGACCACCAACCTTGGCTTTCACCAAAAACAAATAATCCGCGAAGCAGGGGAACTGACTCTAGACAAAGGGCTCTGTCACTGGATCATAGTTCGACCTTGACCGACCAGGAATTGGGCAATCAAAAACTTTATGGAGGAGGTGGCAAAAAATTGCAAAGACCTATGAAAGGGAACAGTATGGCCAGGTAAGAATAAATATATTCAAAAGCACAGTGGTTTCATCAAAGGGTCTCTCACATTGTTTAAAAATTACTCAAAATGAATTTTGGCCTTAAGCTTCAGCTTTTCAAAAACTTTTTTGGCATTTTGATAAACTTTTGTCCACTTAAAATGTAAAAGTAGCTCGCTTCGCTCGCAATGTTGAATGAGACTTTTTCTGTGAACCTCAGGGACCCTTCTAATGGGTTCTAGGGTGGTTCCCAAGACATTTTTACAAAAGCAAAAAATTCAAAAGTAGTGGTCTGCATGGAATTTTCCTTTAGTGATAATGAGATTGAGAAGCAGGTCATCAAAGAGACCAAGTCAATACAGTTAAATATTCTTGATAAGTAGTTAATCTAAACCGGAAGGAATATGTAGTATCAAAAAGGTCGACAACAGCGACAACAAAAATTTAATATGGCTGAAGTGCGCAAGTATGCTTGTTGTATTGACAATTTCAAGGCTTCGAAAATCATCAACATAGTCTACTTGGTTATCGAAGGCATCGCGTTGATTTCTGGGCTAATCCTCCTCTTTGCGACAACGGTGCGTATTAAATCTTCATGCGTATAAAGAAATTAATTTTGTTTTTAAAATATTTTCATTCCTTTCTTTTTAGAATTGCAAGGATTTCGGATGTATGTTTTTCAGCATTGGCGCAATTCTCGCAAGCGTCATTGCGGTGTACATGATTGTTGACGCTTTGTTGCTTGTCGGATCCATCAAGCGAAACAAAGTAGCCTTGATTGTTGGTTTGGTTTTGAGCGCAATTGTCATTCTTGGCTTGGTGGTCCTAAGTTTGTTGTTTGCAATACAATTCGACGAGACACCCATCATAAAAGTATTTCTTATTCTTACACTCTCAACCATCGGGTTCAGACTTTGGACTTTCTTGATTGGAGTTGGAACATTGCAAGAGGTGATGTTGCTTGAAAAATGAGATTTAGAGACTCTTGTTCAGTAACTTCCGTTAGAGGAAGTTGCAATTGCAATCTGATTAATGATTATTGACCTCAATTGAAACGAAGGGAAAAATAAATCCGATAAGTTATATTCATTTTTAAATGCTGTCCAAAAACTCTGACAATCAGTAACAGGGTCGTTCGGAGGAAAGTTGTCTGTAGCTTCTATTTTCGCACTTTTAGCCTTCTTTGACCGTAAGAGAGAATCTCGCACGGTCCTACAAGTTTGAAAATTGTTGTTGGGACTTTACTCTTATTCTTCATCTTATCCATGAAGTACTCATCTTATCCACAATACTTCAACTTTTCCATGAATTACTTCATCTTTTCCATAAAGCATTTCTCGAAATCCTAAAGTTTTTGAGATTTGAAAGTCTCGAAATGTCTCAAAAAGTCTCAGAAAGTCTCCAACGTCTACACTTACGGTCATGCACTTAAAGCTTTTTAAGTCGCGTTTTCAAACCACTGTGCAAATGCTTTCACATATTGGAAAGCGTTCAGCAGGCTAGTAGTATTCTTGCATATCCTAGTACTTTGATATTGAAAAGGACAAAGTTGCATTTGCACTAGAGCGCGTACTTCCGTGCTACTTTACTGAGTTGTAATCGCTCTTGTAGTCTTTAGCACTTCCGATATTGGATTTTTGCCCTACCTGGCATTCAACCTTTCCGCTCTGTAGCTACTTCAGGATTTTTGCATTTTTCTACTCATGTCATGTGAACTTTTATCAGAGAAGATCGTCTAAATAACCTTCAAGGCTAAAGTCTCAATGACAACTGCATTGATTTTCAGAGTTTTGACCCGGTAAGAAGGGGTAAATTGGGTAATTTACCCCTTCTTATTGGGACAATTCTTTGAATAAAAGTCCAATAGAATTGGGCGTGCATAAAACAAGAAAACTTTTGAACCTTGAATAAACTTTCAAAAGTGCAGTTTCTGTCATAAACTTTTATATTTTAAGGACATGAGTCAAGGAAAATGTTTTCTAACAGTTTATAGAACCAAATCTGAGCTAAAATCGCGCACGCACTTTGTCTCTTGACCTGACCTACTTTGACCTCGCCTTCTTCTTTGCCAGCGCAAACAAACCTCAGTCTTCTTTATGCAAATCTTTTCTTTTTCCATAGTTGGGCTCTACTGCGTCAGCCAGTGTACTATATTCCAAGATAACACCAAAAAAGTAAAATAAAAGATTCAATTCAGTCAGCCCAAAAAATCTCTCAACTGCAGTACATTGCAATTATCGGTAATTTTTTGAGTGTATTTTGAGGTTTCTTATTATGAGTCATTTTTTGGATCAATATCACACTGTGTCAAAGGGACCTTTTTGTGGCTTTTAAGGGCCACAGTACTGGCATACTGCAAGATTAATTTGAGGATAAGTTCAGGTAGTTTCACATTGATTTGCTCGATGATAACAGAAAAAGGTTTTATAATTACTTTTTTTTGGTTTTAGAGTGGATTTCTTTTCAGTTTTTTTTAAAGAGTGTTTTTCAGCTAAATGCAATAATCTTGACCTAGTAACATTTTTTTTGCAAATATCAAGGCTCATTAAGGATGGTATTTTGGTGCAATTCTTGGAAATATTGCATAGAAAATATCTTACAAAATATTATACAACAAATTACATATGTGAAAAAATATTTTTCACACATTTACATGTAAAATTGAAAAAAATATTTAAAGAAAAATCTGTAGAAAGTGTAAATAATGATTTATTTGGACTTTGTAAAAGAATTGATTACTTATTGAAACTATTTTATCAATTTTCATTTCAGTTTGAGATTGGTGGATATCAGTGATGAAATCTTGAATTCAGACGTGGAAATGTCCAATAACGAAAACGAGGACAAGAATGTCATAGTGTCTGAAGTCAAGGCGGTCCCGACCGCAAAAAAGTCTAATAACAAAGAGTCAAAGGTATGACAAAAAATTCATACAGAAGAAATCCTTCATAAATATTTTATTACAGCTTTCACATGCATGTATCCAAGGCTATTTTTTGTACTTTCACTAATAATTAATAGCCCATTAATTATGACCTTACTAATCAGCTCTTTATTGATTGGCAATTTCTCGTAAATCTACTTTCACAAGTTTGATCGTTAGAAGAAAAAAGAACATTGCATACAAAACTGCACTTACTTACAAGAAAAAGTCAGTCTCAAAGCTTTTGTTGCTTTACTACTGTCAACAATGCAATAATGAGAAAAAAGGGTTATTGCCCTTTTGACTCCTATATATACCGATACATCGATTACACTTTAGTACTTTGGCGTTTTCTTGAAGAATTACCCTCTCATTATAGAATTAGCATACGTGACACGAATTTCTTTAAAAGCTGGGGTACATGGAAGTTAGGGGAGGGAAGGGCTTTTCAGTGTTTCCTACCTTCAGATCAAGCTTCGTGTCACATGACCTGAAAAGTTGGAAATTCTAGTTTCAATTTCCACTTTTAAAAGTCTAAAAATTCTTTAATCGACTCATTCGTAGACAATTCCAATCAACCTAATCAATTTTAGTTCTATTTGTAGTATGAGTACACAGTATTTTTAAAGGGTACCTGACATGAATCTTGATATGTAAGCCGCCGCAGCACCTACACAATTACAGTTTTATACGCTTACAATAACGACTACACAACTCCCCGTCTCTCTCCTTTATAATAGACTATTATTATTACCACCCTTGTAATTTGTTCTTCAAATTGTTATGCACATTGAAAAGCGTTGAGGCTCTAACCTAAAGTAATAAACGTTTAGATTTATGAGAGGCCTAGTTTTGTAAGAAATATGACTGTCCTGAATCATAAAACATGAGAGACGAATGTCTTTTAATGCAAAAAATTGGGACACGAGCTAGGAAAAAAGTGCACTGATTACTTTGTCTTTTGCCTGCAAAACTTTTTTTAAAGAAAAAAGGGACTCATTATAACTCTGTAGCCTCTGTAGTCAATTTTGTCTTTTAGTTTTTTAAGTTTAAAAAAATTGCTTCAGACCAGACAAGAGATATTTCCAATAATTTTTTTCTAGATGGTATAAATCCTGGTAGGTTCGCATGTCTGATACTAGTTCCTTTACGCATAAAAAATTAGGTCACAAATTATCTGTGCTTATTATCTGCTGACTGAAGTAGGAAATGAATAAGAAAAAGCAGCCGTGCATGAGAAAAGGCCATTTTCAGCCTTTGCATGGGGCCTAAAAAAAGTTGCTTGCCAAAGGCATACACAAAACACGGAAATACTTAGGTTTAGGTGTTAGTGACCTTTCTGGAAAGAAGCGTGTTGTTTTGCAAGCAATACAGGGTGTTCAGGCAAGTTTTGAATACGTTTTTGTCTCTTTTAAGATGATAGTGGACGATTCTTCAAGTGCAAACGAAAGCTCAAGTGAAAAACAACCCAAAGATTTCAAAAAATCCAAACGACCTCCTCCACCTCCAATCTCAATCAAATCATCGCCAAGCAAAGGAACGGAAACGGAAGGAAAGAAAGTACCTGAAGTAGCCACTGAAAATCCGGAAATTAACGACAATAATAATCTCTTGGGACTTGTCAATTGCGCCGTTTGTGGAAAACAGTTTGGAAAAAATTCCATCAAATTCCATCTGAGGCAATGTCAGAAAAAGCAACAATTGATCAAAGGTCGACAAGAAAAAATTGAAGAGAGTACAAAGCAACAAATGGAAGAAGATGAAGGTACTTAGACCTAAGAAAAATAATTAATTATAATAATTGTTTTTTAACATAGAATCTGTGCCTTACATCCATGAAGCAATTTGGACAGCTCACGTCCAGCAATTGATTCCCTGCGGCAACTGTGGACGCACCTTTTTCCCCGACAGAATAAAGGTAAGCCACATAAAACTTTTTTTCGGCCTTTATCAAGGACAATTATTATAAACAAATCCTAAAGATTCTCTATACCAACAGAGAGACCTAGTAAAAATTTGAGCAAAGCGAGAATTGTAAATGTAGAAATCACACAAAAAAAAATCAACATTTTATTTGAATTTTCGAGCCAAAAATGAACAAGATTTTTAAGGTCAAATCGGTTACATAAATAGTTCATATTTTATGTATCAAAAATGAATATTTTTCTTGGTCCAAATTATGTATTAATGAATTTTTGACAGTTTTTGATTAGGAGAAAATTCAAACATTTAGAAGAAGGTCTTTGATGATAAAGTATCTCTAACTTTATTCTATGATCAGGTTCACCAGAAAAGTTGCAAAGGACTCACTGTCAAAGTTGTGCCTCCACCTGGTCCTCCGGCAAGCACCTCCTCGCCAATAGCAGCACCAGACCCGTCATCATCGCAACAACAACCTTTAATGCCAAATTCAACAAATCAGCAAAACACAGCTGTACCTAACAAAGATTCGCCTAACTTGGACCTTTTCAGTCCAAGTATGATCCGAAGGACTTTGCATAGTCAAGACGACACTGTGGTCTCTAATACAGGACCCAATTATGAAGAAACAATGATCAAACAATTGCAAAAGACAGAATGAAATGAAAAGATGATATTTTGTAAAGATATTGGAAATACTATTATTACTGTGAAGAAAAAACAGAAATGTAAGACGTTGGTGATGTTTTGGGATCATTTTTGCTATGCAATTTCACCAAGTGTAAAATTCCAGTAGATTCTTCCATTCGCAATTCAAGGTCTTTAGGGGCTGCAATTTGGAGATTAAAGGCTTCAATTTGGTTCTTGATAAAAGCTTGACTTCTTCTTTGGCTGTCTGTAATGATACAGATGCCAAAACAGCAAATCAATCCGCATGGGGTGCATGCAAATGGAGTATACATCCATTTTTGAAAGGCTTTAAATTCTGCATGCAATACGTCGAAGAGTTCTTTAATTTCATTGGCAACATTGTGCTCCTTTAACACTACATTTTCCCAGCCAATATACTTGTCTGGAAACTAAACAACAAATTAATTGATTTCATATCTTATTGTGAAACTCACTTCACTAGGGAAAAAATGGTTACAAAAACCCAAGCATCGTGTAGTCAGTTGAAAAGAAGCCACGGTTGATCCATGCGTCACAGAATCGTTCGTAGTCATTTTGATTTTACTGCACTCTCTCTAAAGACATGTTTATCTTTGATATGATGGAATGCCCAAGATCGTCTCTCTTATCGCTTTAGAAGTTATACGAGTTTACAACTAACTATTGCTTGAGCGATGCGTCACAATTTTGATCTTCAAATATCATCAGAAACTATCATATCTTGAAGCAAATAAAGAGGTTGCGTGAAACCCAATGTAATCGTTCCGTTAAGCAAGATTTCATTATTTCAGTTCTTAGATGTAATCGGCTACTTTCCTAATCTTTGAACACAAAATTCACTGTGATGATGTGATTTTACTGACTTTAAAAGTCAAAGCCGCCACTCGAGACCGTTAAAGGTTTCGACCTCAATTCCGACCTCCGAGGTCATTCGAGTCCAAAAAGTCTAAAATTTTGCCTTTTCCGCCTTTTCTTATTTTGAAGCTTGATTAGTTGATTATGTACTTCTTTACTACACATCGAGGCCGTCTTAATAAACGGCGTCAAATATGACCTCGGAGGTCATTCGAGGCCAAAAATATCAAAATTGTGTATTTTTACTGAGTAAGTATACTCATATTTGTATGCGCCGCATTTTTGGTCAGTTTTCTTTATCCTCTTTTGGTTCTCTTTTTTGAGGATAAATTGAACGGCTTTCAGCATTGACGTTGACAATAAATCAAAGGGGTTGCACATGGTCAACTGTGACCAAAGAATGGAAATTTTTTGGTCTATACCATATCCGTAATATGAGAGTATGTATCAGAGAGCACCCCTTTCCTTTCTTTTTGCATTTCCAACATCATCGCATGGGGATCATGCACGATTGAGCAATATATCGACCTCACATAAATATTTATTTGTGAAATCTTCTGTAAACTCGCCAATCTATAATCTTACAAACATCTCATATTGCAGCGGGTTCGAAAATTCCCAAAAATATCACATGTATTTGAATTTTGGCGCCAAAACTAATGTGCGCTGTTTTGTATAGTATTTTAATTTTCGCGCCAAAAATGTTCAAAATTGCATCGATCTGCTGGAAAATCCACATCAAATACATACGTCCAAAATTGTATTTTCAAAACATATACCTAGCTCGCTTCGCCCGCAATCTTGAGACCTTTTGAGTGATTTTCAAACACTGTCATTTTCAACTTTTCATTTTATTCTTAGCCTCGACTTTTTGGCGATGTCTCTGTTCCCTTGCAATTCACTCATGTTGGAGTGGCCTCGTAAAATTGGTAGCGTAGCGAATCCTTAGAAGCTGCAGTATGGGACATTTTTATGGGTAGAAAGCTCGCTGTTCCGCAGAAGCAGCAGCGGCAGCTCCGTGTGGGTCAGTGGAAAAGCCAATGCGGTCGGTCAGAGTTCCTGAGCCTTCATAGCTATAGCAAGAAAAATTGTGGCCACAAATCCCAGACTCGAGAGATCTTAGAATTCCTACTTGAGAGTCTAGTAGTATTTTCTGTTGGATCAAACACCAAAAAATGGATTGAAGCCCGAAAATGTATCAATTGCAAAAAAATAAGATCAAAAACCAAAAATGGATCAAAATCCGTAAAATGATCACATTCAAAAATTATCTAAAACATTTTTGGTAAAGGTCTAAACTGGTATGGACTCTTGTTTTAGGACTTCTAAGGCTCTCCATCTAACGCTAAAACCATGGACACATAAAAGGGGAATTTCAAATAGCCCTTAACTTCGATGTAATATCATCCCCTTGCCTAGAAAAGAGTCTTTAGCATGGAAAAGATATGCAGACCACCGAATTGTGAAAGCTTTTATTCAAATTGATTAATTTTCATGAACATGAAGTCAATGAATCTGGGATGAGTGAAACAATGGCGTATCTTCTTGGTAATCTTAACTTTTGTTCCATTTTTGTCCATTGACAAGAAAACAAATCAGTTGGACAAGTCAAAAGAAGAATTTTGTTTTGGTAGGTATCAAAAAAGTAAAGGTGATTTTCATGGCTCAAAATTCGTGAGTAATCAGAAGGATAAAAAGGCAAAGTTGGCCCTGAAAATGAATTATGCCAATACACACAGAATTACCTCACTCCCCACAAAGTCGTATACAAACCTGGTATCCAATTTTGATCATTGAGTAAAAGAAATTCTACTGAAGTAATGTATGTACCACCGGCGACTACCAAAACCGTTGAATTACCAATCATGAATTTGCCACATGCATGAAATGCTTTTTTCTCCATGGTATCTGGACCAGTTGACCACTTTTGAGAGTGATGATTGAAGAACCACGTTGTCCTGAATTTTGATAAAGTATAAATTGAGTCTTAGTGCAGTGTCAGATATTTAGGTACCTTATCGTTCCATTATTTGTTAATCCACCCGTAAGCATTATTTCATGTTCGTCAATTTGGATGATACATTGACCCTCGGCTCCAATTGGGATATCTGGACCATCTCTATGCTCTGTTGCTGTAAGGTATTCAGTCCGTTTCAAACGACTATTTTTATCTGAAAAATCAACCACAGAGACTTAGGGATTACTGTTCCAAAAGTCATTTCAATACATACATCCCCCTGCAATAAACAAAGAATTGCTGAATAAACCAGCAGCCGAACTAAAAGATCCAGTATGTAAGCCACCAATTTCCGTAACTTTCGTAGGTTCGAGCAAATAACAATTTGTAATTGCATCAGCATAACTGGAACTACCACCACAGGTTATCAAAAATTCACTTTGAACTAAAGTACCCACTCCTCCAAAAACTCCAAGTGGGTAATCTATCCATGGATCACAACTAACGGTTGGATCCAATAGGTCCAAGACTTCACTTTGAGTAACATAGTTACCATTGATGAGACCAGAAGTAACCAAAACCTTACCTAAACCAAAACTTGAAATAATCTATTTTCCATAGAAACATTCATGGTTACTGAGCGATGGTTTTGTTTGTGAACCAGAGGAACCAAATGAACCCGATACCCAAGACCAGCAAATAATTGTAATGTAAAGAATTGGCTTCATTTGACAAGACATATTTACACAAATTGAGCTCCTCTTATCAGTTACATAATTTAGCTCTAAAGTGAGTTCATCTACTATATACAGTGGAAATTATGTTGCACAAATTCTATGGAAAACATGATTCCTCTGTAGTGTATGTAGTAGATTGTAGATGAAGTGATGGGAGGCATATTTTCCAATGAATTATGTGGAAAAATGAATTCCGCAGAATTTACGGTAAGCAAGTTTCCAATTGAATGTCTTCTGGAAGTAGATGAATTCACTCCTAGTAGTGTTATTGGGTCACTTTGAACATACAAAAATTAGTAAAAGTATGCATATCTTTTGTTTCTCAAGGAGCATCTTTAGAATTGATAAGAGTATTGGATGGTTGGTAAAACTCTTTATTTTTGTGTCGTCTCTCCAAAAGACATTTAGTCAAGATTCTCCATAAAGATTGTGGCAAGTGAAAATTGACATTTTTTTAGTGTCACTCAAGTGTCAATACTGCTGCTGCTTTCTAACTTTAGTCGAAGTGATTATCATAATGTGTTCCTGGGATTGACGACTCTAGGGATTTGTGATGTAATTGTGTGGCTGAGAAGCTGTGGCAGAAGCAGATCAAAAGATGGAACTTTATGCAAAGGAAGTTTTCTTCTTTAGTGAAGGAACTTTTAGAAAGCAGTCCTACTAGAAAGCTCTCAAGTGCTGTAAAACACAATTTTGAACCTCATGACTACTGTACTTTCTATTGAAGATTTCATATGTTAACTTTGAAATGTAGAAATGGACTTAAATATATCAAAATTGAAAAATGGATCAAAATCTAAAAATGAACAGAAATGGAACAACATTCAAAAATGGATCAGAGTATAGAAATTAATCAAAATATAAATGGATCAATCCACGTTGCATGAAATGATTCAAAATCCAATAGTGGATCAAAATTCAATAGTGGAATATTATATGAAACCAACATTATCGTTTAAATCTCGCTCTGAAGGAGGTGAAAATTCTACTCCTTCTCTTTTGCATTTTCCCCACAGGATTGATGATGCAAAGAGGCAGCAAGAGAAGAAGATCCTTAGGGAAATGTTCTCCAGAAGCAAAACTAACTCTTTGAAGACTTTCTATTTACCATGATTTTAAAACCAGAGTGTTACCATGACAGTTCAAAAATTGTTGTTGTCAACAATGAGTCGAACAAAAAACAGTCGAGCACAGTATTTGAAAATCATCAAAAAGTATCATCTGAATTTTTGGCGCTAAAATTCAAAAACATTTTTGGTTTAAAAGTATACTTAGCTCGCACATTTGTAAAATGGGACTTTTTAGGTGATTTTTAAACACTGTGGCAAGCTTGTAGGGTGATTTTGAAATTCCAGAGACATT
The DNA here is from genome assembly GCA_900157175.1 of Oithona nana. Lineage (NCBI taxonomy): Eukaryota > Metazoa > Arthropoda > Copepoda > Cyclopoida > Oithonidae > Oithona > Oithona nana. The sequence continues at coordinate 240,115 of LT727948.1, forward strand.
TGGACCATGTAGCAAAAAAGTGGTGTCTCAGTGGCCAGAAGTTGGGTAGTACATACCTGACTAAAGCCTAGTTGGGGGTCAGGTGAAATAAATGACAATCATGGCACGTTGGTCTCCCTCTTTGAAGATTTATCATGCGAGAGTGAACAGAGCACGTGACACCAAATATGGGTAATCAGATACGTTTAGCAATCAATTACATAACTATACTTGAAAAATAACATGCTTGTTAAAGATCGCTAAGCTTCGCTTCTCAATCAACACAGTGTTTGAAAATCACTCGAAAAGTCTCATTTCAGAACATTGCAGAAGTATTTGCAAAATATAAATTCAAACGAGACTTTTTTGTGATTTTCAACTTTGCAATCCTTGGCAGAATTTTAGAAAGTCCCTTTCGAACATCTATCCCCCCATTACCATCTCAACTACCGAGATGTGAAAAAGTCTGCATCAACCGCAGTTTATTCCCTACTTGTCACCCATTCTAGCGGGAAAAAGTATTTAAGATTGTTGTCATTCTACGTTGTTCCCCCTCCTATAGTAGCTCTACTCTCGCTATTTCTTCGCTAGCTGCCGCTGCCGCCGGCAGTCCGGAAGCATCATGACAATAGCAAAGACACGAATGAAGATGTTGTTCCCAGTTGCACACATTCGCCCCCTAAATTGGAATTTTTCACTAGGGAGAAAAGGAATTAACAATTCTCTTTTGACAACGTTATATTGTTTACCTTAAATGACATTTCTTCTTCCTTTCTTTTTCATTTTGCCATTTGGTCTCCCAAATCATTCATGAATAGAATGGAGAGCCAGAATTTTTATGTAAACATTCTAGAAACATTTTGCTATTTTTGCTACTTAAAAAAAAATATTCAAATTCACTTGAATCTCTGCTGGAAACGAAAGATGGTGTTTACTGTTTAGTCAGAAACATATTTTTATCTTCTTTCTAATTGGGTGAATTTATGAGGTGTGTCTAAAATCGTTGTGCCCCAGATTTTGTTCTTCCAAGCAGAGCTTCAAGCAAAGTAGTCAAGTGCAAAAATCCACAGGGGTGACATGTGACCCCTTATTTATTCGGACTCAGCAGCAGCAATGTCATGTGCGGCATTCTCATTGTGACATCATCAGAAAGAAACAGGCCGTGACTGAACTTTTTCAACTGCTAACAAAAAAAAAATATTTTTTCTTCACACTCTTCTTGTCAACCTCAGCAAAATTCAACCAATTTTGCAACTTTCGTTTTGTACATTCGCCTCAAATTTTTAACCAACTGTTCTACGAAAAAAAAAGCAAATCGCTCTGCTCCTTTCGGCCCTTCGCGCCTCGGCAAAATTGGTCCGATTTTGAAACTTTCTTTTTGTGCATTTGCCTAAAAAATAATTTGCAAATTCAAAACCAACATTTCAAAAAAAAATTAAACGTTATCCTCCCACGCCACTTCGGACCTCGGCTTCAGATGAGGAGGGTCAAAAACAATGAAATCTAAGGTGTCTGTCCACAGGAATTTTGCCCTCAACAAACATTCAAGGCGCGAACTTTCGAACTGATAAATCTTAAAGTGAGTGTACCCTTGGGACTTGCGAAAGCGGGTTAATCACCCGATAAGTACTAAAAGCGAAAGAAACAAAAAATCTTTGACTGATGATTTTGTGTTGTTGCATCTTGAAATCTGAAACTGTCACAGCTCATTGACATGTCACGAATAATTTGTTGAGACTTTAAAAATATTTCAAAACTTTGACTTATGCATATGCACTAATTGGCAACACTCCTAATTAATTTGAGAAAACTATAGGAGGGTGTTCTAACAAGTTTTGGCTATGAATTCATATTTCATTGCTTTTAACTCGATCATTTTTCAATCCAACAAAAGTAACTTTTTTCTTCTCAGTTGTAGATGGATAATAAATGAACTGTCTGATGTGCGTGCCCAGATATAGCAGAAGAGAGGTAGAGATAGAGAGGATTTTTACTGGAAGCAAAGTCATCCAAAGTTCAACCTTTACGCTGAGGGAGGTCGTAACGAACAATTGACAGATCATCACAGATAGTCACATTTCTTTGCTGCTGCTCAGACTTCCAAAGTTCTTCTCTCAAAGGAAAGCTTGTTTTGGAAATCTGCAACTTCATTAGTTATCCACACTTTTACCACACAAGTAGCAGCAGTAGTGGAAAACACCTTTGTGAACAAATCATTTGGAATTTCATTTTCAAACCAAGGGGAGGTCTATGGTTGAGTAGGGTGTTCAAATTTTCTAGAATTTTTAATTGATTTTGGCCTAGTTTGACAAGCATTGTCAAATCCAATTCCTTAGAGATTTCTTTCATATATTTTGAAGGAAGACGACACAAAAAGCGGCGCGGCGGATAGAGCGTAGAACTCTGTTTTTTTATGATGATAGTGAGTGTAGTAATTTTACAGGAATTTTACTCAGGTGTGAGAGATTTCAAATAAGGTTCAAGAAGAAGCAGCAGCAGCAGCCAAGAAAGTGTTGGAATGTCGTGACCATCATCAACCATCTGCTTTTACAAAATTGCTTTGTTGCATGCAAATGTGATAGCCCAAAAAATTTCCCACGAATTTACGATTTTGGGAAAAAAGTGTAAAAATGAAGCATCCTTATGGTAGAGTCCTCTACCCGACACTCTACACACTGCGGCAAAAGTTTATGTTTTTTTGTTTTTTTAAGAAGCTGTCCCTCTAGCTGGGACTCGAAATCTTAAGTCCAGGGTTTGATTCCTACAAAACTTCGTTTCAATAACAATCAAAAATGACTTTTGGGACTTTTGGGACACAAAACGAGTTTTGCCGCAGTGTGTTGTCGACCCCCAAAACATCTGTCCAGTCGCACCTCTCCCAGTTCTATTGATTTTGTGATGTGCAAGTGAGTTTCTGAGGCTAGGTTATTGTGGTAATCCTATCAATCTTATGGCCCCATAAAAGTGGCAAATGAATTCCGAATCAATGATCAGCCAGACACGGGTAGACAGATGGACTACTGTACTCAATATGCATCAATTCTGCGCTCAGCAACGCTTTGTAAATAGGGAAAAAAATCTGCTACAAATTGACCAAAATATATGATAGGTGTCCAAAGTCAGTTTACTTACTTTACTTACAAACGAGACATTTTAAAAGGTTATTGACTCAGTCTTTTGTGTCTGGTAAAAGAGTGCTGTAATAATATTTAGGCTAGAACCAGATATTCAATTGGTTGATGATGAAAATGACCCTCTTCCTCAGTTTAAAACTGAGAAGAAGCATTTACGACAATCTCCAAAAAATCTTGCAAGAAAAAAAGTTTAAACCGCAGCTTAGCACAATTATCATTTAGGAGTTGTTGTTGCTCTGCTTCTTTTGGCCCAGGAAATCATTATTTTACCTTCTTCTGCTTGAGTCTAAAGGCAATAAAGCATATTGGGTAAAGAGCAACTTTTTTTTTATAACTTTCTACTGAACTACTGATGTGGTTTCCTCTGTTTGACACAAAAGTTAGTTTCATGAGAAACTAACTCCTTTTTCCATAAGTTTCCATACCTTCTTGGCTTTGCTTGAGGCCAAGTGTCACGGAAATGAAATCACGCTTGGAGAGCTGAGCTTATAGCACAATAAACTCCAGAATGAGGCCTCATATAATAATCTAAGTCAAGTGAAGAATTTTTTACAAGAATGAAAAAAACCTCTGCAGTAATCTTGGGTCAACGCAAATATTTTTTGACCCTAAAATTACCCTGGGAAATTCGGGTTATTATGCTTGCAACCGACCAGCAGATCTGGATTGCTGATAAGGAATTTTGAATGAAGGCTAAAACCAGATTAAAATCTTCATTCAAAACTCTCTTTTATAGCTTACTGAAAGAGAATATTCAAAAAGAGTTGAAAGTTTTGCTACTTTCTTTTCCTTTTCTCTCTGTCTGTCTGTCCTTTATCCCTGAGGTGGCAAATCCCATTATTTTGATGATGAAAGAAGGTGGGAAATTCGCCAGGGAGAAGTCAGCCAATTGTAAAGATATCAAAGCCACAATTTCTCCCCTTCCTACTTCTTCAACTCCACAAATTCAATCAGCATTTGCATCTCCTTCAAAAAATTCTTTGGAGAAGAAGTGAAAAAACAGCTTACACGTTACTGTGTTCCTTTCTTCCATCTTTCTACTTTTTGCCTCATCTTTTCTGTGGGAGTGAATCAATCAGGAGAGAAAGAGAGAAACTTCTGTCCATTGGCTGTGCTGGGGGATCGAAAATTGGCACTGCTCTCTAATGTGGACCTCGCCAAATGAGGCTCGACCTCTAGACCCGAACGACATTCACCACCTTGATGACTTTTTGGCCATACACAGTTACCCAACAAACCCAAATTGTTCTCATTTGCTCTCATTTTCTTAATTCTTACTTTTAAAGACACCCTGGCTAGAGTTACTATAGTTTCTAGCTCACAATTGTTCGTAGACCTAAAAATGTTGGAAAATGTTGGGTCACAGGCTATTTTTGGACCAGTGGTGACAAGAAAAAGGAGGGTCCAGATGCCAAGAAAAGACAGAAGAAAGATCATTTGCTGAGCCAATAATACTATTGATGAGTCGCAGACCAAAGGTGACCGTATATCTCATTTGCGCATTCACTGCATTTTTCACCGGAAAAAAAAGAGAAAAACTCACCAAAAATGTCACATTTTTATGCTGAAAATAATTCTCCATTTGCAATGTTACAAAATGATACTTTTTGAGTGATTTTTAAACACTGTGACCCAAAATATAAAATAAGGTAATCCAGATTCTCTTTTTTTAAAAGTCCTTTTGAACTCTGTGTGCACAAAAGGTGCAAAGCTCCCGATTGCTCCCTAAATTGACCTCGAGTTCATTTTCATAGCTTTTGACCCGACCTCTAAACTTTTAGGCGGGGTGGATGGAGGTGGGATGGGTCCCGCACACTTTGAACCCTGAAAAACACTTGAGTGTAGGCACGAGCCAAAAACACAACCAAGTCAAATATCAAAGACTGCACTTCAAACTCTTTTCTGCTACAGTTCTTCCCACCTGAAATTGACCGCTAGAGGCCATTTTCTCACGAGTTGCCCCCTTGATGATCTTTATTGTTGTAATTATTGTTGACCAAACAATTGATGACATTTGGGAAAACCGCAGTGTGAGTTTTTCAGTTCCCAGGACCAAAGAACTTAGAACAAGTAGCAAGAAGTAGAAGCGGCCCCAAGAAAATAACTACAAATCAACTTTTTGCCCTCAATTTTTCCAAGTGATTTGTTGAACCGTTTCAAATGCGCTTCCACTGCCTCTTTGTTAACGATTTCTATTCTGGGAAGGAAAGGTAGGTATTATTAAAGGAGACCTGGTTGTTTTCTGGAAAGAAAAAGTCGAAAACTTCCCAAGTTACATATGAGAACATATTTGTATTTTCGCGCCAAAACTCGATAAATTTGTAACGCTAGGGGAAGAAGTTGGAAGCTGCTCCTAACTTTTCTGAGAGTGTCTATTCAAAACAGTTCCAATGCAATGGAGATAAAGAAAGCAATTTTGAAAAAAGTCTTATGAATGAATGTAGAATGAATTGGGAGTTTTGAACGCTAGAGGTCATTTAGGGCACACCTCAGTAGCACCTTTCATTCATCGTTTTTAAAAGGCAAAAGGGTCGTAAAACTTTAAAACTTCGTACTGTAGGTAGTACTACGTATGTCATTTCTAAAGCCAATTTTGCAATTATGTTAGAGTGTAATGACCCAAAAGTGGGTTGTTGTCGGGAAAATTTTCTGGGTGTAATTTGGAAGAGAAGCTGAGGAGCTGCTCTGAGGTACGTAGAAGCTGTGATTTTGCTCCCATAACGTCTTTTGAAAAAGTTTGAGCGGAAGTGGTGAATTGCTCGGAGCATTAACAAAAGCCAGAAGCTACCCACTACAGGTACAAGAACTTTACAAAGACACTAGAGCCTCTCCGAAGATTGGGTCCCTACAATCCTGACCCTTTTACTTTTGTAAAGTCTCAAGAGGAGCTGCGAGGGTGCGAGGTCAATTGTGATTACTCTGGGGGCATTTTAGGCTACCAAATCATTGAGGCCACTAAGGCTATTTGAGGCCAATAAGGTCATTAGAAGGCAAGAAACCATTTGATGACAACGAAGCCATCTGAGGTCAACAATTCATTTGAGGCCACGGAGGTCAATGAGGTCAATTAATGCCCCCGAAGTGTTAATGAAAGGGACAAAATAAACAAGACACATTTCATACACATGCCACCACAGGTCGTGTCTTCGGTGTGGCGTTGGCCGGGTCGAAAGAAACAGACAACAACGCCAATTCATATTGAACACTATAGTTCATGTTCGCAACTAAAGAAAAAAGAAATATTTTGATGCAAAATAGTATATATTTTGATGATGCATCTCTAAGATTTCACGAGATTTTCCATTGTTTTATGGTTTTATGCTTTGATTTTGAAGATGTGAACTCATTTTTCATGGGAATTTCAAGGAGGGCATACTACTATATGCACCAATTCTTTCAAGCACGTTTTTATTGCTTTGAGAGTCTGCGAGTGCTTGGGAGAAGAGAAGAGTTAACGATGTGGCCAAGACACAAAAAAATTGAAACATCTTCTCAACCTCTCGTGAATATTGCATATTGCTTATCTGCCTTACTTCATGACTTCATTTTCTCAACAAAGCCAGTACCAATACAAAAGAGAAGTACGTGAGATATTTGAACATTTTTTGCCTTGCCAATTCAGTCTTGCTCATCCGGCCTTGCTAATACGACCTTTGCAAATTACAATTCAATTTCAAATTATCAAAAGGCCAATCAAAGGCCTTGCTAATCTGGCCTTGCCAAACCGGTCTCTAACAATGCTTTAAAAATAGGTACTTTGATCCCTCGGTCCTTCGGGCCTCAGCATCTCCGGTAATTGCTATTCAGGTTAGAGTTGAATCTACTTTTAGATTTTCATCAGCTCTGAAGGCAGGTTATACTCTAGAACATTTTATCTAAACCCATCGCTTTGTGAGAGTTTGCCTAAGCGTGAGGAATAAATAAGTTCGTTAAAGATGAAGAGAGCGGAGGAGCGGCGCGAGAGCTGTAAGAAGACTTGGGAAAATCTTGGATTTTGATTCATGAAGCTTGAGGATTTCTTCCCAAGGCCTATCATTACACTTCCAGTCGTACATCATGGAACCAGCGGACAGGTCAGGGAACCTCCTTTTTTCAAACCATTATTTTGCCGACATTACTATGAGGTAGGAGCGGATGGTATACCAGCAACAACAGGTCGCCAAAAATTTCCTTCAACTCAGCTTCTAACATGCAGAACCTCTTTTTCACATTCTAATTCATTCTCCAGCACCGCTCAAACATGGAGAGCAAAGCTAGAGTCTAAACTTCTCTCAAAATGAAAACATGAACATGGTTTTCACTTTTAGTTTAGCTTCATTTTGAAACGTTGACCATCCAGGACCTAAGGTACTTGTAAAGGAGTAAAGTTCCGCATGATGCCTCTAACTCTTCTCTACTAAGAACTCTAGACCCTTATTTGCGAACACAATGGGTCATATATTTTAGCTGACTAGTGATCCTAAATAAGGCAAAGACTGTGAAATGACTCTGGCACACCTCATTTTTATGGAGTTTTAGTGCCCCTTTTGCCGGGAATAAGACATCATCGTATAAAGATCGGCTCTTCTTCATGCAAAGGAGCAGTTAGAGCAATAAAAGCCCAGAGAAGCTCCAACCAACCCCGGCTCCCTCGTTTCCACATAATTCGTGATGTGGCCGGAGCAACAACTCTACAGAGTGGTTCAATCTTTTAAAAACGACCGAGGCCCAAAGGGCCGAGGGAGTCAAACGTATAGTTTTAAAAAGTCCGTTCCGCTTTATGATCCGTAGTCTCAGCATTCTGGATACCTGTAATCCGTGTTACTTTGAGGCTGACCAACGACCCTCTGGTGGGAAAAAAATACGAAGAAGAGAAAAGAGATTTTGAAAAAATTTGGTTGCACCTCTTTATATAAGGTACACCCTGTAGTTCAAAGAGTTCTCACAACAGCTTTTTGCATCTTTTCTTTACGATGCTCGCTCCTTTGGTAGAGCAGAGCTTTTTCTGTGGTCACGGTGGTTTCAACCACAGTGCCAAAAAGAAATCGGGAAAAACGTGATCCAATTCAAAAACTTTACTGCTTTTACTTGCAGCTCTTCTCTCTTAAGACATGCATCATTGAACAAACTGGTACTCTTTTCTTCAAAGACTATTTTAGGGCTTTTCGTGAGGTTTTAGCAATGCCTGTATGACTCTATCTTCTGATCTCTTTCAAAAACTAGTCGTGTCTCATTATTTGCGAAATTACGGTTGGCAGCAAAAATGAGTCCATGGTCTTTTCATATTTTACAGCAAAATTCACTTTTCTTAAGAGGCCATAAAGAAATCGCTGAAAAAGTCGCAGTTTGTAACAAAAAATGAAATCAAATTTTGAAAAATGTCAATAGTTCAATTTTCCATAAAGCCATTTTTTTCAAGAAAATTGATTTTTCTGTCAATGACCCCACGGCTCTTCTCATTTCTCAGCGAGTCTTTGTTATGATTTTCGGCTTGTCGGTTTGTTGCTGTTGCTCTCTAGAGCTACATGTCTGGTTTTTGGTTAGCTGCCGTGCCATATTGACACGAAGGAAGCAAGGTGCATCAAGAGAGACAATCAAAATCCCATCAAAAGCTCAATTTTGACGGCCACGCTCTGATTTGCACTGCAGCCATTCAATTCTTTCGATGAGTGATTGGACCCGTGAAGCAAAACCAAAAGTCACACGATCAGACCACAAAAACAGGCCATGAGAAGACCTGCTCAGGTACTCCTCAGTCAAGACCCTAATGAAGATGCATTTGAAGGCAAGCAAAAATCGTGATGGTAGATTTGCCAAGGAAAGCTTGCAATTGAAAAACCATAGAAAAATTGGCAGCATCGCAACTTCTTTGCGGTTGTTACACCAGTACCTTCGATGTGATTTACTAGAAAATGATCTTTTGATCATTTTTTTCAGGTAGATGGAGCTTGAAATGAGTTCTTTGTCCATTTTTGGAAATGTTCCGTCTTAAAACTACTTTCCTGTAAAGTCAATTTGAATTTTTCTTAGTAGTAAAATTTCGTTACTGCGATGCGGAGTTTTGGCAATTTTTAGGTATGATTTGACTGAAACGCCATCTAACTGAATTTTTTCCCCTTCTTCACACTTTAGAGCTCATGTTTCTTTCATTCTAGCTCTGTGGCCCAATTCGAATGGAATTTGCATATAGATTTGTGGTTCTTTTTGTCTGGTCGTGATAGCGGGTATTAAACTCGAATTACAGCTCGGAGACAATGGACTAGAACAGCAGAGAGCACAACGCATCAGAGATGTTAATCTCTTATCCGTGTGGTCATCTCTGTACCTCCATGTCATCATGTGACGCTATCACAAGTGTGTTCCTTTTACCCACGTGCTGTAGCAAGTCGAGTCAAAAAAGCACCAATTCATCCAACCCCAACTTTTTTTGAAACTCTACAACAAAAAATCCTCCCCTGTTACCATCTGTCATTTTTGGAATTTTTGGTCTTCTCCTACTAGAATCCATTGAATTTTGACATCCCATTAGTGGTTATGGTGAACTGAATTTAAAAACCATAAAACCTCTAATTGAGTCCACATTTGGACTCCATCTAGCCTGATTTAAAATTCAATGGCTGAACAATGGGGCAATTGGAATGTGATAACAAATGGGAAATCCATATTTGCTACACTGGATGGTGTCTGAAATATTTTTTTGAGAAGTGTTTGACTTCATTTCGTCGGCTCATTATAGCAAATTTTTATGAGTTCACTAGTGCTAGACACACCCTGCAGACCTTTGTCTCTCACTTTAGAAGACTGTAATTCACCTCTTTTACTCTCTACTCTGTACATTGACCTTGATGCATTTTTTGACTTCTAAGCCTTTTTTCTCTTTACAAAACTCTGTCATTAAAAAAAGCCGAAAAGCAAAAATCTACAAAAAGATGGAATCATTTTAAAGGTCCACATTTTTGCAACCATCTATGGAACTCTCTGATTCACTTGCTTACTTTTTAGGGTGTTCCCTTTTTGAAAGTTAAAGATATTTTTATTGAAATACCAATTCATTTTTATTTGCCCCTATATTTCCAACTTTTTTGTAATATATAGTGGACACCCTATTACTGCTTGACTCTCTTCAATACTTTTTAAAAGTCTTGACCGTTACTCAAAATCTTGGAAGAAAAAAAAAACAAAGGATTTTAAAATCAGGACTACTTTCATGTAGATTGCATGTTACCATCTCCAGAAGCTACAAAAGAGGTCACCTATGCACTAAGACCTCAAAGAATGACATAGAAGTATAAGTTAGTCTAGGGTATGTAGCAGCGTAAATCGCGTGATTCAAAACCTTACATTGCTGCCCTCTTCAAACAAGAAAACAAGACAGATATTTTGAATTTCAAACAACCCTAATTTTACAAAGTCCAGGGTTCGAACCCACATTTTTGCTGAATTTCAAATTTGAAAAGAAGTGTTTTTCAGTTTAATCAATAAACATCGAAAAAAAGTAATTTGCCAAAAAAAATATGCCTTTTATTTTTTCAAGGTTTTTTGTTAAAGCCTAGATGATGACAAAAGAGGTCTTTTTAATGACTGCAGACGCGCTGAACAAAGCCAGTGGTAGACGTTGATTGCGGCACAAAACAACAATTTTTTTGTGCATGCGTTGCTGCTGCTGCCCCCTTCTACTAGAAGAAGACTAGAGCTCAACAATGTCCAGAAACATAATGGGTATAATCTTTCTGGTCGAGTGGTCTCAGCATAATGGCATATCATGTCTGGTCTTCATTTGCTATCAGTGTGTAGTATGCAGTATATGTATACTCTATTTACCATTCCATTGTTCTTATTATCTTCAGATGTTGTTGTATTTTCAATACTGATTCATTAAAGAGATCAAATCTTACACAAGAAATATCAAATTATCTGGGCTTTTATGATACAGATTAGAGTGGGCCTCATTTTATAAAAAAGTTGGTAGCAAACACCAACATTTCAAAATTAGGGCCCACCCTAAATCACACAAAACAATATACATTGAATAATAATTGGTTATTCCAGGATGGAATATCACAGGACTTTTTGATTGATTTAACAGGCAAGAGATTCTAAAATTGTTCTTTGGTATCTAATAAAAAAATAAGTAAAGATTCTACATATAAGTTGGAGGAGGGGGCAAATTATGACCCCCACCTGAAGCTGGAATGGGAGGTGGAGGAGGCAGATGATTAGGCTCAGAGATTGGCGGAGATGAGCTGGGCCATTGGAATGAATTTCCAGACAAAAGCATGTCTCTGATGAGGGTCTCGATAGGGGTCTTGCCAACCAGGCGCACAAAAAAGAGTTGTTCAATCACTTGCGAAGAGACTGTCCTCAGAGAGGGAAGCCTCAATAGAAGTTTGCCAAAACGCGTAGGTTGATTAGGGTAGTGAGTACGGCAGTATTCTTCAAGAGCACATTGCGACTTTTCTTGCAATTGTTCAATTGCTGTTGAATCCGTCAGTCCACATGCATCTGAAATAGATTATTGACATTTAAAACCACAAAGTTTTAAGATAGTGAGCAAACTCGACACTAAGCAATCTTGCTGGTTAGTAGACTCCAACTTTTTTTAGAATAGTAAACACCCTACTGGTTATAAACAACACTTGCTTGAGAATGTATGCAAAAGCTTATAAATCTCAGCTGTGCCTAGCCTCATGTGGATTGAAATAGATGCCATTAAAGAGAAAGTTTATGAATGCTAATTGAAGGGGGCTTTACTTAAAGTTTAGTAGACTAAGCTTTCAACAGCTTTAAAGTCTAGGAAAGAGACTTGTACTTGTTTTAAAACACACACGCAAAAAAGGTATCCACAAAGGTCATGATCTCTCAACAACAGGGTTATATTCAATTTTCAGACTTCTATCTTACTCTGTTTCAGATTTGGTTCATAATATGTACATTTTAGTTTCTCTAGCAGTCAGCAAAGGGTGTCCACTGTCCCCTATTCTAAAAAAAAAAAAATGCTGAAAATTTCTAAGACTATCAACTGTTTTAGAGTAGTGGACGCAATAATAAGTCAGTGTATTTTGTCAAAGGTTTTGCAACCCCCTCTTCAACCAAAACCCAAGCTATTGTTCTTTGAAGAATGGTTTTTAAGTCCCATCCTAAGATTTGCAATAGTCTGAGATAGGCTGTAACTCAGGTATCTCACACACAAAAGAAGAACACATTTTATGAAGGAGCTCATGTTATAATCACATGTTGCCATTTTGGAATTCTGTTCTATGCTTTGCTCTGCGGCCACATTAAAGGGGTAATTTCCTCAGCCATTATCTTTGAGGCCGCGTTCAAGCAACTTGAATGCTATTCTCTTGTGATGAAAGATGCCATGCTAACCAACGCTTAGCAAAAGGTCAAAATTGCACACCACATTATGAATTCTAGAGCTAGGCGTGGTTGGGATAGGTCATACAGATTACAACCCAAAAGGGCCCCCAAAAAGTTTTAAACGTAGAAAAGATGCTCGATAAAATGCACAGTGGGTAAAACTAAAATCAGACTTATTACAGCTTCTTTCTTTTTTTAAAAAGATGACATTAAAATGTTAGGAAAATTTGCTATTTTTTCTACTGTGTAGTGTACCAAGTCGAAGAACAATATCAAATTGAGTCATGAGAATCTACGGAAATCTATTAGAAATCCAGGAAATGTCTGTAATTGATTTTGGAGTGTCGCATGTCAAAGGCAGCAAAAGTAGATTTTTAAAAAGTCAATTTTCAGCCCATTTTCTAGCTCAGAATGTGTGAATTATTGGGTCATATGTCAAGGGCTGGATTTTGTCAAGACTTCTTGAACACAACAGACATATTGCTTTAAAGAAAAAAGAGTTGGGGTAGTAGGCACAGCAGGAGTTTTTGTCGTGTTTTGCTTTAGCGCATGACAACAATTATTCTTTTGTGACTTATTTAGTAAAGGACATTCTTACTTACGATACTATACTACAAATCTGAACACACATGGTATTGGAATTCAATTGAGGTTTTGCCCTGGGCGCAAAGATGAAAATGCAAATCAGAATTGTAACGCCATCAGTATGTAATCTGTGATCATCATCAATGGTCGGACAACTGTTATGACAAGAGAAGAATCGAAGAATTTTTTGCCCCAAGCTAAACCTAATATTCCGCTCGAATTGTTATGTGATTACTAGATATTTCAAATGATGATTCGGCTGCGCGTGTAAAAGTGAGATCAGGAGAGTATCAATCTTTGTCACCTCATTGAAAAATTACATGGCAGAATTCCTAAGACATGCCTTTTAGAAAGGTTTGGAAAAGCATCAAACATTCACTCACAATTTTTATTTTCGTAACGAAGTTTTAGGGTAAAAATCGAGCTTATTTTAAAAACTCGAATAAATTGGAATTTGTAACTAAAAATGGTGTTTAATCACAATGTGTGTCACTTGGCGCATCTTTAATCCCCAACAGCATTGTTATATCTATTCTACACATGTCAATCACGTCATAAAAAGCCAGATTTTCATTTGATGGTGTGGTAGAATCTATAGAATTCTAAAAATGCCCCTTTGGCCAAAACTGAGAAAATATATATCAATATGGCTGAGTCTGACACGGGGAATGGGTTTCCTATCATTATGATGTCAGCCACATATTTTTTTCTAGCTGATTTACGTACAATATGCAAGCGTAGATTATGTGTAGTACAGAGTAGAAGCTAAATGTGCAAATGGCCCCTTCTTCCCAATAAGTGATTGAGAGCCGTGAACGATGGAGTCAATGGCAGCACCCACATCTACCACTATACGGAGATGATCCCTGCTAACGACTAACCCACTATAACACAGCTTCCTCTAATTCATTGATAAAATGGACAGCAGAAACTTACAGATTTTCGTTCTTTCAATTTCTAATTTCATCTATAAAAGCCTAAAAATTCGTTATTCGCTATTTTCAATTTCAAGTCTCCTCCAAAATCAGCACATTTTGGGTCTTAAAAAATGGTATGCCTAATTTTTCCATTGCAGATTTTGGATCAGAATTGAGGAAGTGTGACGACATATTGAAATGAGGAAAATGTGGCGAGCAAACAGACATCCGGACAATAGCCAGCATAATGTGTGCTGAACTGATTGACCAAATAAATCTATTAGAGGATTACTGATTAGTCCATCATCCCCGGCCAAATATCATATAGAATCCATTTTGACCCTAGATCTTTGCTTGTAAAAGAAATAAAGAGCAAAGGCTACGGGAAAGACCTTTGTAAAGGTCATCCGGCCCGTGCTAGCAAAGTGAACAAGTTTGTTGGGTCAAGTTCAATGTAATTATGATGATGCTTTTGATCTTGTGACCTGGCCCTATGCCTCCTCCTTCTCCTTGTATCCCACCCAAAAAGGTCTAAGGTGAGCAGCAAAGAAGCTCTCTTTTTTGATCTACATGAACCTCTCAATTGACCTCAAGTCTAAGGGCTACAGCCTTTAACTTCAACTTGAACTTTACTACTGACTTGCAGAAATGCTTTGAACTTGACCTGAACTCTAAGCTTTTGACGGAAAAAATATGAGGAGATGAAAGCAGTAGCAAAAATCTACAAGACTACCATTTTTAGTGAATCTGTCAATTATACATTTTTCGCACAGCACTCTTCTGATGATGTATTGAATTGAAATTCTTTGAATCTAGTTACTAGATGATATTCTTCTGCATTTTGATTCTTCCTCTCAATGCAAATTGGTTGGAAGTCAATTTTTACGAGGAGATAGGAGGAGAGCTCAGCAGCACTGCTGTTGAATTCATGAATTCCATAGCAGCAGCTAGCGGCAGCTAGTGTGGGAATTGTTTTGGTATGTAGATGATTGCGTGCTATTCTGGTTATGAACTGCTTAAAGTCGGGAATTCAAGCATCATGTGTGATCTCCTTCTTGCTGCTGCTAGGGCTGCTTCTAAAGCCAAAGCTACAATTAAAGCCACAAGACGCGCTCACGACTCCGTAAAAATATAGTCCAAAAGGTTATCGCATTCTTTTATCGCACCTAAAACGTAACTTGCGTGAATTTGCAATAAAGACTCTCTCTCAAAAATAATGGAGAGCAGACGTTTAAGCTATGCAAAAAATGAATTATTACTTGGCCTTAATTGGTCTACAGAATAACTGATCTAAAATACACTATTTCTAAACAAAGGCTTACACTACGGCACAGTAGGCAAAATTGACAATTTATCGGACACCTTTATTTAGATTTTTCTGGGGTTTTGGAAAAACCTTTTGGTCAATGCAAGTGAAACTTTACGATCGGTAATTTCGCACAAAACTTTAAACTTTGGGTTGCAAAATGAAGGGTAAAAGGAATGGATGTACTGTGTCGCTTCTTCTTTGCTCTTTGTTGTGTTTTTCTTAGGCCATAAAGCACACAGTAAAAAGTCCTTCTAGCTCTGAAGAGTTGGAATTTTAAAAGGCCACAAAACAACGAAGCACATGCGACGTTTTAAATGTCCATCAAGTCTAACTCTAGCGGTCTCTAAAGTCTTTAAAAGAAGAAGGGAGGTTGACCAGACTTTTATGGTCGAAAACCTCCAAATTGCGATCGTGCAAGATTGTCATATTGAGTTACTCTTAAAGCTGCAAAAGGGTCAAATATCAGCTGATAGCACAAATTCAGGTCACTTTTAACCTTTCAAGTTGTTACTTTTTTTAAATGTCGGCGTTTCTTTGTCAAAGTTTAATTCAAAATTGTGAGATATGAAAAGCAGGGAAGCCAAGATGAGGAATTTTAGGGTCATCAAGCCTTTTCTTCTTTGTCAGCCGTGAAAATTCTTTTGCTTCTTTAAAGATTAAGATTGACCGAGTAGTCCAGGCCAAAGGGATGGCAAGTCGTGATAAGAAAAAGTTATTGCCTTCTCGCGGCATCTCTGCTATTCACTGATGTGACACTGACACACCTATAAAGGTGAGACTTTAGAGGCCAAAGTCAAAGCCAAAGTAAAGCGAGGTCACTTGAAAAACAACTGACTTAAAAGGAGATTATGGTCAAAAACGATACATATGTAGGTAATATTTAGGTAAAAGTAGTGTTTACCGATTTGACCTAACCTGATGCATTTCCAATAATCGTGCAGCTCAGCCTTTGACTCTATTTTTTGTTAGCCAGGCTCTTCTCTTCCTTATCTACAATCAAAGAAATAAACTGGAAACTTTTATTGACAATTTTCTTCTCTACCCAAAAATGTGGTGAACTTTTTTGTAGCTTTTAAAGAGATCTTTTGACCTGAGCATGCCAAAAGAGGATAATAAACATCACTCCTAGGAATTTCAAAGCTAAATATACTAGAGGACTTGACAGAAACTCTAGAAGATAGCTTTCAAACAAACTAAAATGTAATTTGAAGCATACTCAATTGTAATTTGAAACAAAGTCTTGATTCTCACATGCACTTCGTTTTCAATCATTTGATAAGAGTGCATCATATGTTATGTTTTTACAACCATTGCTCTTATTCCAGCACTACTGATATTTTGAGGTTGCAAATTGGAGGGCACTTAGATGGATGGATCATGTCTCTTTGTCAGTCATTGGGTTTTTTTGATGCTCCTGCTGCTGTTAGAAGGGTCCCATCTCGGCAATTTCGACCTGACAAATGAGGCTGATGGGAGATCTGTAAAGCTGCTGCTGCTGCGGTGGCTTTCATGAATTAGGTTCATTGTGAGCACTTGTTCCCATTGCTACTCCATCATGATCCATCACTCCAGTCTTTTCTTACAGCAGATGACAGTCCCTTCTTATCACTAGCTAATTTCATTTACCAAATCAGTCACATCTCATTAATCTTTGGGGTTTTAGCATCATATCATTAGACTGTCAAAAATATTCAAATGTCAAGTTGAAAACTTTTAAGAAAAATTCTGACCCAACAGAACAACCCCCTGCCTTGGCTTTTGAGGCGGGCTTGATTAGCTCTACAAACCACATCAATGCCAGGAAGCCGCTTCCAAAACACCTTAAGGTGACCAGTTTGTAGAGTGGGAACTTGTCAGACACTTTATTGAAGGGAGGCGGGGTTGCTTAGACCCCACAATGTGAGCTCATTTCCACTGTCTAATCAGTCAAGCCTTCAATGGCCACCATGTGACAGGTTGAGTGTGACCCAAACTTACTCATGCCTCAATTGAGCCTTTCTGCCCCTAAGCCAAAGTGTGTCTGTATGTCTGTCTGCCAGTCAATCAACTTAGTAGTCTCTCCTCATCAGTCTGATGGTAGAGTAGCGGTGATCAATATGGGGGAGGGAGAAAAAGGCGGAATCATTGCATTGGAAAGTAGCCTCTCTCTAGCTTACTGAAAAACAACCAACACCATACCAGAAGACAAAAATGAAAGAAAATAAACATACCTGTAGTGAAGAGTACAATGGCTTTCATGCAATTGTATTCTGCGCTGTCCACATGAAGAGCTTTGAGTTTCTCCACTTGTTCTTGGAAAATACGAACATGATCCATATAGGAGACAACCCTATCGGCTGCCATGGGATTTGTATGAGTTTGAAACCCTGATCCTGCAGCAGCCAATAATGGAGCTAGATGTAAAGGCATATTGCACTGCGAAGCGTTTAGCACAAATAATTCAGACCAGACAAGTCGTAGCAAGGCCACTTGATCAGTGATTTGCAACTCTGGAAAGCTAGGAATGTTTCGGGACCATTCCACAGCACTGAAGAGTATTCGTGCTGCCACCTCACAAATGTTGTCGATACCAGTCATATTGTTCGAAGCCATTTGCATTTGTCCACAACGAGAAGTTGTGTAATGTTCTGCTCTAATCAACATCGAGATGTAGGATGACAAATATGTTGTACCATTCAATGGATCGACAGAAGTTGGAAATCCAAAAGCTGCCACCATACCTTGAGGAGTTGGAGGTACTCGACCTCTTTGCACAGCTGAAACAATAAGATTTTTACTCTACCGATCTCTCATCTTCCCATGAAATGATCTAGTCAAATAGTTGGACACATTGATTGCATGATGCGTCAACCAGTGACTGACATCCCAAATAACATGTTGCCTTACTTTTCACGAATTTTCTCACCACCGAAGCTGCAAAGGCAAACCAACTGTTTGCAAATATACCTTCTAAGAAAAAAAAATCTTTTTGGTTTTCACTATAATATTCTCAAGATCATTCCTCCTACCATTCATGTTTTTTGGGGCAGGAAATCTAGGCAATGGTATCCCAACATGAAACACCAAGCTGCAATTATCTATATCGCAATTTATGACTTCATTTTGGCAATTAGAGTGACATTAAAATCCTCTTTGTACATTTTGCAAGCCTTGCTGAAACCATCATTAAGCTGTATACATGTTGTAAGGTCTATCATTTACTAACATTTTCATTTAAGCTTTGAACTGCTCTGAGCCTTGATTTTTGGGTTTAGGAGGGGGGAGAGTATAGAGTCAAGAGAGGAAACCGTGCACTACTTTGAGCAGCAGTAAAATTGTTGATGGTAGACTCACATGAAATGTTCTTCTTCTACCCAATTACCTATCTGACTTGCTTCCAACTGCAGCACAATGGTAGCTCATGGAAAATTACAGGAAATGCTCACTTCTGTTGTACAACCTGACCTCCAGCTACTAGCTTTAGAACTTGCCACTTAGCTTAGGTGTGAAATGACGCCAGCAATGCTTTAACGCAAAAATCACTGTTGAAAAATCGGGATTGGAAATAAAGTGCTCTATCTTTTTTAAGACACTATTCTAAAAGCTGCCAGCAATTGTATATTGCTTAGCCTATTTAGACCTACATACATTCCAAGATGCCTATTCTTGGCAATTACAACATGAAAAAGGTCGCTCATCTCACATATCCAAATCCTAAAGCTGACCTCAGGTATTTATATGACTGAAAACCTTGTTATGCAAATTAGGAGGATGGCTGTAAAGCCTTTCTGATGCCTGGGAAAATTATTGCTCAAGTATCACGTTTTGAGCAACCCACCTTCATCTAACTCCACTCCAAAAATGAGTGGTAATAGTAAGGGCACTTTGCTGTATACAGTGTACATTGGTACAAAAGCTAGTAATTGCGTTGGAACCTGGAAGATCTGGGAAATGCCAATGCAAAAATCTCAGTAGTCATTCAAAGAGTTTTTGACTTGAGCCAAGACATTTTGATGGTCGGCGATATCCGGTCGCTAGTAGCTAGTAGAACTTTAAGGTTAAGACCGCTCCGCTAACAGGTCACTGCACCCATGAGAAACCTACCGAAAATTTGTACAATTATGTCGATCCGTCATCCGTAAAACCCGCAGGCTACTAAAAAGCTACTGTTACAATATTGGGGTTCAAAGGATTTTGAAATGCAGTTTTGCACAGTAAGATTTGGGGGTACCAAACTTGACTGAAACATTTTTACTCAAATCGCATCCAACAATCAACATTCCAAACTTTTCAAAATATGAAAAGACCATGGTCGTAATATCTAAAAAATATATTTACCTTCTTTTCGCATGCCCATCTTGAAGCATTTTTTGAGGCGACAATGTTGACATTGGTTGCGGTGGTGCTGGTCAATTGGGCAATTTCGGGACCCGCGACATTGGTAAGTTAAGTTACGCCGAACAGATCGCTTAAAAAAGCTCTTGCAACCTGAAAAAATCAAGGGACATCATCAAATATAATCAGAAGTCAAAAGAGGTCATGCGAGTTCAAAGAATCATCTTAGGGCAACGCGGAGCAACGATTACAAAGCATCTAGCTTGCCTACAATGATCAGTAGATAATAGAGGTCAGCTGAAACCTGTTACTGGCCAGTTTTGGATCATGGGTGTGCTCCCATATTCCATGCACAGACACTGCTGCTAGCGCGTGTACACCCCTTCTGTGGTGACCCATCAAACCTGACCCCTGCTTACTGTTACTAAAGTTCAAAGTTGAGGCTTTAAAAAATCAAAAGTGGCAATTTTCATAACATAAAAGTACTATAGTTTATAGGAGCAAAAAAGAGTTTGCTAGTATACTAGTTATTATCAATTATAGTGCTGGTAAATTATGGCTTTACTGATTTTTTGGGGAATATCGTTGACTAGATAGTCACATCAAAACCTAACCTAAACCTTACTTAAACCTAACCTAACCTTTTAAAAAACTGTTACTAAATTCCAGAATCTCAAGTAATTAGATTTGAGGTCAAGATTGATGGGACATTTAGCAGAGCAAAATGCCTGCAGCCATCATATTACTGGCCCTGATATGCGCGGGTTTTAGAGCAGTAACTCCAATCTGACCCCTGATGCGCGTTGCTGCTGCTGCCTGGATGCCACAGGCATAGACTTTTTTATTTAGGCGTGGTAGTACTTATGCATGCATAAAAGATCATTCCTTGCTTTAAAGCAACTGCTGCTGAGAATACTGCTGCCCTTAACTTTACATGACAGGAATGTCAATGATAACCACCCCCTTTTAAGGGGACATGATCAATGCATTCATAGATTTTCTAGTAATTTAGGCACTCTCAGACTCAGAGTTAAAAAGATGCTTGGAATTCTGTTGAGATATTTGACCTTTTCGAAATAGAAACAGGTTAGTTTAAAAGGTCCCATTTGACTCATTTGAGGTAAGCTAACTCTGTAGTTTTCATTGAAAATCTCACCTTCACAAGTAAATTGTCCATAATGTTTGCCACTAGATTTGTCTCCACAAACAACACATCCAATCTCTTGTCCATTTTCATCCTTGATGATTGAGTCCGTATCAGGCATAGGTGGCGTTGTCTGTTCCCTTTTGGTATGCACAGGAGGCATAAATTGGTAAGGCAAATCAGCTG
Organism: Oithona nana; assembly: GCA_900157175.1. Classification (NCBI taxonomy): domain Eukaryota; kingdom Metazoa; phylum Arthropoda; class Copepoda; order Cyclopoida; family Oithonidae; genus Oithona; species Oithona nana. The sequence continues at coordinate 261,022 of LT727948.1, forward strand.
ATGGGCCAGAAGCCGGCGAGCTGACCGGCGCCACCACGGGTGGGTGCAATTGTAACAGTTGGGGATGATCTACCGCCCCCGACATGACGTTGGGGTCTCGCCACACGGAGGTTGAGGTCGGCGAGGCCACCAATGCCATTGAGGTTGCTTGCTTCGCTCGCAAAATCGCTTCGAATCGCTTCGGCAGAGCAATGTGATTCCAACAGGTCAACCAGGTGAACTGAGATGTTGTTGCCGTCTTTTCTTGGGTTAAGGCACCTCTGCATGCACCTTGGGGCCGTTTGAGCCGAGCTATAGGCGCGCGTAGTCTAGGTACTACGAACGAAAACGAGCTCCATAATATCTCAGCACAATGGCGCGCCCGGTGAACCGGTATGGTCTCTTCTCATACTCATTCATAGGGCAGCAAGCAAAAGACCGGACCCAAGCTCTACAATGGCTAATTAGACATCATGACCAACCTAATCATCATCAGTACTTGATTATTGAGGAATTTTCAAAAGAAGGGTTTTTGAAGTCAGTTTTTAATGGGAACTGTAGAGCCTCAATACCAAGAGGATGTGTGTGATGGAATGTGGATGGGGGTCTGAGACTGGAAAAAGGTATCTGTCATGTCAACACAAACTGAAGTTTGATTGTGTACCATTGAAGTAAAAACCTCACACTGAGGCAAGCCATCACTTTTTGGTCCATTTATTCACCAAAGTATGGAGTCCTTTCTAAATGTTCAGAATATGTATCTGAGTATTCAAACCCAAATGCTGAAATCAGGATTCTCAATTTGCCCCAGTGTGTAAGTTTAGGAACCAAAATTTGTTTCAGAATACGTTTCATGTGAATTTCTAGAATTTGTTCCGCGCATTGCTAGGCGTTCTAAGAGAAAGACAACAGAAGAGAGGGAACCGTGGCCCCAAAAAACGTATTGGGAGCTTAATTAGCTTTTGTGGCTTGGCTGTCGGCGTCTTTCAAAAACTCGCCAATTATAAAGAGCGACTCAGTGTGCGTTGTGATCTTTACTGCTGCTGCTTCTAAGCAATTTTTGAACCCAACAAAAATCTGTTTTTGAAGAAGCTGCTGCCCATGAATTTTGCACTTTTTGCAGCACATGAAGCATACTACTCGGCTAAATTATGAGTCTTGACTAGAGGAATTTATAAAGCAAGTTTTTCAAGCAACAACACCCTCCTTTATCATTATGCTCACCAATTTTCTGGCCTATTGCATTTTACAGTTGCTTTTACTCAAGAAGTAAGTAAAGAAGTTGGTTTTTGATATTTGAATTCTTTAGGTTCCTAGCGTGCTACTGTCTACTTGAGTTTTTATAGGTGTCTCATTTTCTAATGAGTGATGGGGTAAAGACATAGACATGGCTTTATGACCAGTGAGCATGATTTTCAAAACCTATTGCTTCATTACGACTTTTAACCCATTCATTCTATAGCAGGTTCAAAAGTAGGATCAAAGTTTGCTAATTTGCTTATTAGCTTCTTCAAACCCCATTTTCATCATTAGAATCAAACTTTTGTAGATTAGAACTCAATTTTGATCAAATGTTTGATGTCCCTAAAAATTTTCATAATATTTGAATTTTCAATTTCTAAAAATTATGTGTTTTATTGCGGGAAAATTCAAATGGCTTTTCATAGATTTTACTCTTCTGAAACGCTTTTTTAGCGGAAAATTCAAACTAGTGCTTTGAAAAAATTTTCAACAAAATCAAATTTTTGTTCTGACTTTTGCCATACAGTGTAGTTTACATATTGCAATTATAAGCAACAAAATCAAAGTTGCTTTGTTTCAACCTAACCATGTTTTTTGCTCGGGTTCATGATAAGTCTCGCGTAGCAGCAGCGGAATTTGTTCCGGCCCAAATAAATTAAGGCAGCAGCATACATCAGGTTGAAGGAATGTAGTAGTGTGTTATCTTAGTTGACACGTTCGTTACGAAGCCATTCATTATAAGTAGACATCATTAGTTTTGCAAGCAGATTACGATCAAGATGACACGCGAGTAAGAGACGTTCGCTGTGGTTGCGGAAGGTGCCATAAGCTCCCCTCCTTGTTTTAAAGATGCTTATCAACAACCTCAGGGGATCTCCAGACACCCGGACTTCTTACTGTTACAGCTAAAGAAGGCATTTCTTAAAAGTCCTCCCCTAGGAGCTCGCGCGCAAGTGTCAAATCTTAGATTCATTCTTTAATTCTCTTTTTTAAAGGGACTGCTTGTGCTGGCTCTTTTTCTTGATTCAAAATTGCTATATGCATGGCAAGGGGCATCGCTTACCTGGTCCATAATTAAGGAAGCAATCATGCTTGGATTGCAACTTGATAACTGTGAATCTATCAGTGCAATCAATAGTCACGAAAGTCATGAGTTCCAAATTAAGTCAGAGTAGAAGCCAATGCACACCACCCCATATTCTTGGCCATGTTAATTGTGTGCAAATTATTGTATCTCTCTTCAAGACTCCTGCAGCTGCTTGCTGCATGTTATTCTTGAATGGCATTTGAGTTCTTAACTGGGCTAAAAGCACAAAAGTGCACTTGCTCGGCTTCGGATCGAGTCAAAAGGTTTCATGACCAGGATCCATTCAATGCTTTGTTCACTTGTTATTTCTGTAATGGACCACACCTTGGAAAACTGTGGCTGAAAATAAAAGGATGATGTTGTAAAGAGAAGGCAATAAGGAAAGATCAACTTTAGTTTCAATATAACATCAAAATTGCCGCTAGAGGGTCAAATTTTTTGAAAATCTTTTTTCGTCAAAATGAAATGAATTCTGCACTGTGTTGCTTGCAGGATAACAAATTTTGAAGACTTTTTTGTCAGTGAACCGAATTGTTTATAATTATCAAACTCATACAAAACTGTCACGAAGAGAATAAAAAGTAGTGTTAGCCATTTCGACTTACTATTGAAGGTTCAACCACTGTGGATCTCATAACCCTTTCGTGTTTTTTTTTTGCGCAGGGTTTCACAAGAATGTTGCTTCATGGTGCAAACTCATTCTCCGGCCATTAGAGATCTTGTCATACTATCATTTTGAATTCTATTTTGAAAAGGAGGCTGGCTCCTGCATTAAAATAGAATGCATTAGATGAACATCTGGATGATCCACAAGTGACTTGTTTGGCTTTTCATAACCTTTTTGTCAACACTTTCTCGTCAATTAGCCTTTAATTCAGCTGTTCGTTGGTACAATCTAGTCTTTATTCAGCAAAGACTCGGGCAAAGAATGCCTTTAAAATTCACTTGGGAAGCTTGGGAGTAACATTCGCGAAATGAAAACTTTTTCTTTTCGATGTTACAAATCGGAGTTATTTTGAAAAGTCTGCTCAGTTCCTATAAGTAAATTGAACGCTTGAATTTCAAGGTGTATTGTGCAATTTGCAAGTGGGGTAGTTTGAAGGATTCGACGAAGCTGAATTTACAAGCGGATTCGAAACCCAAACAATAAGCATTTTACAAGTGTAAATACGGTTTTATCTGATAGATCATTCTCAGTTTTTTTTTACGACGTAAGTAAACAAACAAAACACGGCCCGCCGTGCAACGTGCAACGTAGCCAACGTTTTGTAATAATTTCACAGAAAATTCGTGAATTGACGAATTTTTCTACGACGTTGAAGCGTTATTTACGCTGACAAATTCTGCGTAAGAAAGTTGAACAATAATTAATATGGGACGCAAAGGATACGATTGATTTTACTATTTTCCGATTTCAGGCTCGTCATCTAAAAACGTGGAGAACATGGAAATCACCTCGGATTTTCGGCAAGAGTCCCACGTCCACGTTTTCAATCACCGATCACCGAATATTTCTGGAAAGCAATTTTGAAAGTACGAATGTCGCAAATTTGGTTTGATTTGTTACGATTGGTTTGTTTTCCTTACTTTTAAAAACTTTTTGTACATATTTCAGTTCAGATATCCGCGTAAAACTATTCCTATGACAGACGACGAAGTTCGAATAAAACCTGGAAAAAAGACTTATATTTCAAATCCAATTCAGCCCCGACTTTTTCGATCCAGCTTACTTACCAAGGCAATTCGTTTAGTGCCCTCGATAGTTTTGGAAGGATGATGTCAACCATTTCAAAAACCTACCTTAAAACCGGTAAAGTGAAATTACAGCAAATTATCGGTTACTTCAGCAAGAAGGTAGGCTGCTATATTTTTACCAGTAACAGTATGACTCATTTATAAGCAATTTAGCCAACTGTGTGATACTGTCCCATTGTTGTGTCCCAAGCGTTCTTTTCTTCAAGAATGTCTGTGTAGTGGCGCGTAAGTCTTTTCAATTGACGGTCAGCAAAGGTAGAGTAGAAAATAGATGGTAGTAGCCATTTCATATTTCACGCTCGTGTCCCCATTGTGCAAAGTTGACAAGAGTTGTGCCATTTTTGTTGCCAAGGTTCATAAAAGTCGAGTCAGCTGTTAAAGGAAGCAGGAGTAGCTAACGTTAGTCAGTGTCAACTCATATATTCAGTCATAACGACGCTCATTTCTCTTATTCTCGGCCTGGAAGCAAGCCCTTGCTGAGCCCTGCTGAGATGGGACTACTAATGTACTTTTGCCACATAAAGTATCTTCTTTTCTGTTGTATGGATCTATACTCGACATTTTACTACTTCACCTAACTTTTTGAAACTTTGGAAAATTTACCCATGTTTTTTTTCGGAACGTTAACTAAAATCAATGTTATTCATATTGAAGTGCTACCCCCTATTGTGCTTGTCCATGTCAAAGATCAGTGGTGCAGAGTTCCACAAAAAATGAATGCCATCTAACCCTAGAAAAAACACGATACTAATGGATTTTCTTGTTTACGGAAATCGGAAATGTTTGTGGATCCGATGTATGTTTGGTTGGCGAACCCTCATCACCATTGCTCGGGTCAACTGCATTTTGGGTTTGATGCAAGTGCTGATGGCAGATTGCTTTTCCTATGTTAAGCAAAGTGTTTGGAAATCACTCAAAAAAGTCTCATTTTACAACAACAGCGGACATAATGCACAGGTGCCATTTTGGCCAAAATTGGCGCAAAAATTCAAATATTCGAAAACTAGCGATATAAACACAAATAGAGATAATTATTTGCGCGTGAAAATTCAAATGATACACTTTTATTGGTTTCAAAACATTGTGCATATGCATCTCCTTATGCTAACGTGGCAGATTTTGGAATAACTGTCACACTTCCTGCGTTAGTACTCATCGATTTCAGCACTACTCAACCATGTTTTTGAGCAGAATGTGTGAATGTCGGTTAATTTTCTGCGGGGACACAAGGATGAGCATCTTCTACTTTAGCTCAAAATTGAGACGTTCCATGTGGTCATTTATCATAACGGGAGAACTAGAGTTTGACCGAAATGAAGAAAGTCTCTTAAAGTATCATTCCATTGCGATTTCAAAATTTCTAAGTGTCCATCTAGCAGACAATCACATTCCAAAGTCTCTCTGTGCGTTGGAAATCAGGTTCTTCTAGGTTCTAAATTGCATTTTTCACAGCTTAACGCCTTCTGCTTATTCGCTTAGCACCTGCTTCAATGTTGGCAAGTGTTTAGCATTTCAATTAGCTGTCTGCTCTCTAAAGGCGGTTAAAGATCGGCCATCACTACTAATTACTCGAGAGAGGTGATTTTAGTGTCCACTAGTGTGGGAAAAACACTTGACTGCAGCAGTTCTGCTGTTTCTCCAATAACACTACATCTAGACTCTATGATGGACTGTGGACTCATTGACTGACGCAGTCTGCGCCCAGTCTAACGATTCCAAGAGTAGACAAAAGTGTCATTTGAGTAGCCCGTCAAAAAAATATAATTTCCAAAGATTTTCAACAGTTTTTAGGATCTCAAAATACTGCTTGCTCCAAATGGGATTTTATATGTACTTTTTTGTCATTTCAAATATTTTTGCCCACTGATACCCATGAGATTAGTTACAAAAGGAACCATGAAAACAGGCAAGCAAGCAGCAGTGTCAAATATCCATTTTCTCAGATTATCGAGAGAACTGCAGGAGCTACCAAATCTTTGGCTGCATGCAAATGAAAGGGCCGTTAGCAATTTTTTGGGAACGTTCACACAGGTTTTTAGTAATGGTTCTCGCTTCTCTCAATTCAGCACTTTTGACACTTTTTGGTAGTTTATAAAATAACCAATCAATAGCGTCTAGACAAACAACCAGGAGTACCTACATAGTGCACTACTATACTATAAGAAAAAAAGTTGGAAATCTTCAAATGACCAATTTTCGTTAATACAAGAAAATTGTAATTTGACACTTTTATATTCGTTTTTGCTGTTTCCATGTTCCTTTTTTCTCCCCTTTGCATGTAGCACAGAGTTTTCTAGCAAAAGACGACTAAGAATGCCTAAAAATACATGAATAGGTAATGCTCAACAAACGGTCAAACCGACATCCCACAGTGATTCTCAAGGCTAAATCCACTTGGGTGGGAATGAGGAATTTTTTTTTTCTGAGCATTCGCTGCTGGCTGCAGCACCACGGCCTGTATTCAAATTAGACCCAAAATGGTACATCTAGACATTGAAATATGATTTGAGCGGAGCAGCAGCAGTGAAACCGAAAACTTTTGTTTTTAATGAAGTTAGCTGCTATTGAGAGAAGCGTCATCTAGCTCTAAAGTTTGACTTGAAAGCCATATGGTATATGGATGCGAAAACTTTTTTGGAAACGCTTCAAAATTCTTTAGCTTTGATTCAGTTCCGTTTTAAAAAGAAAAATTACCTAACAGGATTACGACTTGTTGTCCCATCGGGATTTGAACCCAGACCTTTTAAGATTAAAATAGTGCTTTTCCTCCCTGCGCTGTTCCTCGTGCACATTGAACCAGATCGATAATTTTAGTGGATTTGGTATGGTACCTACTACCTATGCAAATTCATAAAAATAGAATTTCACAAGAAATTGAACACGAATAAAACGTTTGAGAGTTGGATTTTTCACGGTTAGAGTTGCTTCTCGCTTACTCACTTCACTACGCTGCTGTCGAAATAGTCTCATTTTTCATTGGACATATTTGACGGATTGAGCTCTTTTCATTTGGGTTTTTCTCATATACTGTATGTGTGAAGTGACCCCTGATGCTGACCTTTTCTTTAACACATGGTGTAAAATACACCAAAAAGTCTATTTCAAAGAATGAGAGAAAAAAGTTACGTTCCGGCACCGGGAATCGAACCCGGGCCTGCTGGGTGAGAGCCAGCTATCCTAACCCCTAGACCATGCCGGATTTGCTGCAAATCAAGTAAAGCATTAGGGATATTCATGAACATATGACCCAAATCACGGCTAATTCTCTTAATGGTTTTTGGTTCTTGGCATCAGCAGAGTTGCTCAGTGGTTGTAGTAAAGTGACACCAACTGTTTGTCTCTTTGGAAAGATCGCCTCCGTAATGATCCCCAGCATGACAAGAAGAGGAAGAGCTCATTTTTCTGTACTGATCATTACCATAAAAGAGTAAATGGTGTGTACATAACAACAACAAAAGTCAAGTAAAAACCTTACTCCCCATGATGTGTGCTTTGCCACACTAATGACACTAAAGAGCGCAACTGCATTGAACAAAATGCAAACAAACCCCAGTCATTTGCTCTCACGATCTATCATTTCTCGGTAGATATCTTGCACACAGTGGTCTTGCATTCGGTGTTTCTAGATTTTACCAAAGATCTTATAAAATACATGCAAGATGCTTGATGAGCTAAATAGCTAATCCCAACAATTGGGTTCTAATCCCAAGTCAGACTTTTTCTACAGGGAAAGTGGCTATTTTTTGCAAACCACTGTGCATTAAACTTTTATATTTAGAATTTGGTCGGTCTAATATTGTTGTTGAACCTGGGAAATTTCTCAAGAGTCAGTTTTTCTTCCCATTTTCTTCCCCTTTTTGGAAGATTTGACACGCGAGAAGTCATGACTTTTTGAGACAATTTCCTGCTAAAATGACTTCTAATGACTTTAGAGTCATTTGTCAACGCTTCTCCTGATTGTGTTATCTAAGGAAGGCTCTTTTTCAAAGTTGGGCTCCAGACTCAATATTTCACTGAAGTCTACATACATAGGGTGATACATCAATTTTTTTGGAGTTCCCATAGATTCAAAAGTTCCCACCTTTGATGTCAACACCAAGGCCTGAAACACAACACAAAAGTGCTGAAGAATCCAGCAAAAAAGACAAGGTAAGCTAGATATATTTCATTATTTTGTAATTAAAATCTAATTTAGAGTAGTGATCATTCTTATTCTCTGGCATTTTTTTGGAATTTGTGAAATTTGCGCTACAGCCTAGATTTTTATGTAGGTAAATGTTTAAAAAAAAGATATTGGTCTTCGTTTCATAAGGTACAAAAATATTCAATATGTATTTGGATAAATCCATAAATAGGAATTCAATGATAACAACATCTCCAGGGTAACAAAGTTCTACATACTAAAATGTTTCCAAAGAATGAAATGGGGATGAACACTTGCTTTAAATCGGACGAAAACACTAAAAACTTATGGTTTTGGCAGCTAAGCAATGTAGAGTAAAATGGTTTTGGAAATGGTTTATGGCAATTTTTACAACGTCACCGTGTAAACCGCGATGTATTGCTCTTTTTTGTGGATTCACCCGCCGATGGGCTTCTTGTTGAATTGTTCTGTTTCCCAACAACTTTGAAGCTAAGCCTCCAGCTAATTTGCAAGACACCTTAGAACCACCACGTGAGACTTCTCGAAGAAGAAGCCCTTTGAGCTTGAACTCCTATTGTCATGTAAAACTGGCCTAAAAATGATCGCTTCAGGCACTTTGAACGCGAGCATTATTGTGTCCAAAGACAATTGAACTTCAAGCTTTTGATGCCTTTATTTATGGCGCTATCAACAACCTCATCTATTCTTTACTATTTAGGATTTTGTTAAGACTTAGATATAATGTCCCACCGGGACGAATGTCGAATGTTTCGGACAAGAAATTGATTCTTGTCCCACTATCAACATATTATTATTTTTAAAGAAACTCTTCCAAAGAAAATTAAGTAGCATGGGAATTGTAGGTTCACAAAGTCTAATTGGCCTGGAAAAATAAGGGGTAAGGTTGTGGAGACGAGTTATTCCGCGAACTAATATTGCACCTTACCGCAAAATCACACACGGGAATTGTAAAGCCAATCAAGTCAAGAAGCAAGAAGCCGCATTTCAATGTAGAAGCAACAACAAAGAAGAAGAAGAAGCAACTCAAAATTCGCAAAGTCTACTTTTTCCCAGAACAAAGTGTCATGACACAATCACGCGACAAAACGGTTAAACAATCTTCCATTATTACCCAGGACCCCATACAAAGTTATTGAAGAACTTTTTTTGTTGTCCCAGCCGTCCCAACAAAACCACTCTAAGCAGTTCCTGTTTCCAATCAATAGTTATTGAACTATTTTGTATGTAATTGTCTTGCATGTTGTTGTCTACTTCTTGTTTGTTGACCTCCTTTCTACATAGTTTGGGTCACCTCTGCTCTAATTTTGTTTTTAAAAGACGACTTTCAAAGAAGAAAAGCTGAAAAACAGAATTTCTAAATAGAAAGCTGGACTCCGCAGTTTAAGTAATCCGGCATGGTCTAGGGGTTAGGATAGCTGGCTCTCACCCAGCAGGCCCGGGTTCGATTCCCGGTGCCGGAACACAATTTTTACATTTTATTTCTTTGGAAATTGAAACGAGCTATGATTTGGAGTTTCAAATGTTTTAAAGAGTTGCTGCAAGTCCAGAAATCTAGTTTTACAACCTGTTTTTGTACTCTCATTATGACCCAAGTGATTGCTCCTTTGCTCCTTCCTCAATCTTTCATTCTGTTTTCACATGGCCAAAAAAGTTTCTCAGGCCCAGATGACGGAGTCATGCTACCATAATGATTATTGAAGCAAGACAACGATTTTTTTCCTTCTGCAGCTCGAAATTTAGTCAACCCTAGTGGAGTGGTTCAAAACAACAGATGCTTCAGCTTCATTTCACTCTGAAGAGTTCATAACTCACCTCAATAATAATATATACCTAGGCAAACCACAATCAGCTAGGAAAGAAAAAATATGTAGAATATGCTCTACTAATTGCAAACTGTTGCTTTAAGTCCTAAGGAAATGGCTCTAGTAATTACCAGCAAAGTACTTTGTGCATTTTTAAGTTGAAATTCTTGAGTCAGTACGAAATGTATAAGCTTGTTTTCGTGGTGTAGTGGTTATCACATCTGTCTAACACACAGAAGGTCCCCGGTTCGATCCCGGGCGAAAACATTACNATGTAAAAATTGTGTTCCGGCACCGGGAATCGAACCCGGGCCTGCTGGGTGAGAGCCAGCTATCCTAACCCCTAGACCATGCCGGATTACTTAGAGAACTGGAAGCAATTGTTTTGGTAAATTATTCAGGAGATTTTTGGTTTTTCACATAAAACTGATCCAGATGACTTTCTCTGTGAGTTTAGCTCCAATTTGCGATTGTAAAAACAGGTAGCTCGTTTTGTAAATCTGTTGTCTCTTCTTCTAGTTCCAAAGTCATTAGAATTCTTCATAGTCTAGTTTGTCATGGGGGTTCAGTAATGAATGAAGGCACGCATAATGCTCTGATTGTTACACAGTTGCCAAATTGACTTCTTCCAACAATGCAAAACAGATGGAGGCGAACGTAGAGACAATTTCCCATTTCTCATGAGTAGCAACGTCATGTATGTCACTGCATGCTGCTGTTCCAGTTGCGCTTGGAACTTTGATTAAAGGTGGCTTCTAATGACCAAGAACCAACCACCAGCAGACCAGCCAGTGAATCATGATCAAGAGCAGACTAATTTCAAACTACATGTCCTAAGGCTGTAAAACAAGCCGCACACAACATTAGAGACAAAACCTTTGAGACTATTTTTTTAAAGACTCATTAGTCATTAGCTTGGGAACATTTGCGCTTGATAAGAAATAGAAACCAAATGAACAAATTCTAGCAAAAACTCGTTGGATTATCAGTTTAAAATGTGAAAAACCAAATTCACCAAAAAACTTTCATTTGAATATTCATCCAATAAATAAATGTTAGTAATATTTCAAATACATATTTGAATTTTGCGCCAAAAATGGCCAGATTGCACAAATGAGGCTTTTTGACTCATTTTCAAAATTGTGAAATTATGAAGAACAGTTTGTTTTTGTGTTGCATTTGGATGACATTTTTAAAATATTTTTGGTTTTTGGGTGGTCCATGGTTGATCTGCATTTCCTTGGTATGACATCTGTTTACGCCATTGACACGTTTTTTCTTCGCTTTCGTTCCGAAGGTTTATCTTTGACGTTGGGGGCTTTTGACCCTATCACGAGAAGAGCGGTTGTCACTCTTCATCCGATTATGAAAGGGAATAATGGAAATGTGATTGAACAAATAAACAACTTTCTTATCTAGATATCCATTCTGCGTTGAATACACAATTAAAAGGATCTCCTTCAGTAATAGAAGAACCAGATGGTTGCAAAGCCTGTAGAAAATGGGGGAGCGCAGGGGAAAAAGGTGCAATTTTTTTCAAGTACTAGAGATACTTTAGATTGAAGAGTAGTGAGCGAGTGGTATATAACAAAAAGGAGGGGGAGAAGGGTACTTGGATAGATACACAGTACACACACCTCAGCTAAATGTATCATAAGTGGCTATAAAATCGGTTGACATAATATTTTATGTCAGAAAAAATGGCGAAGGATAAAGATTTTTGCCACAAAATATCTTGTGGCTTTCTTTGAGTATTTTGTACAATATTTCTTAGGTCGATAGGGTTTATCTCTTCAAATACCTTCCAAATCGCTTTGTTTACATTGATAGTATCTTTAGCCGGCTGCGGGTTGACTTCAGGGGCCACCCAACTGTTTTAACTGATTTAATTAACGCGTATGCTGGAAAGTATGGGTGATTACGATAAACGACATAATTCTAGGCTATTTTGAATATTCCGAGCTTTAGCAAGAAAGTCATTAAAAGCGACGACCACCCAAACTCATATTTTTCTTTTTGCCGCAATGCAATGCACAGTGTTTTAAAAAAATGTGGGTGAGCGAAGCGAGCTAATATTTACTTTGTATGGTTAAACAACAAGCTATGAAAATTAACCAGGTTTTTTTTCTCTCCTTAGAATTCTGAAAAGTTGGGATTTCTTGACGAAATTTTACACCACTGTTTACAGTGGGAAAATCTGTGGGCAGGGTGTGAAAAATCGCTGTACAAATTGAATCCATGACACCTTTTATGAATCTCATTTTGAAACACTGCAGCGCGCGTTTAACGCGTTCTGCTTGCTGATGCCTTGGAAGAGGAAATTATATGCGCGATTTCACGTGTTGCAAAAACATGACCACACTTGGAAAGGTGACTTGAAAAACAAACTGTATTATGCACTTGAAAATCATGACCTTTTCAATGATGATATAAAATCATGGGTATTTTCTGCATGAATTTGGTATTTCTGTTTCTTAATTCAAAGTTCCACAAAAGAGGGGAAAATTAGCAATTTTAATTCAAAATTCCACTTAAATTCCTTATGTCAGGCACCTAGTCCAAAAGCAGCGCACATTCCAAGTCAATGAATTTTGGCATTGGGTTTTTGGCAACATTGTGGCTGTCAAGTTTCCCTTGCTAGATGTCGCTGACCTACAAGACTGGAAATTAATGCCGGCTTGAGACCGCATCTGAAGAGCTGCAGCAGCGCATTTTATTTGGTCCTCTAGGTCCTCTCGCTCGGCAGGTAACTAACTGTCAACCGATCGATCTTGACATCGACACCCCAATCGAAATTGATCTTTTGACTTAGAAAATGAAAATGAGAGGCCCCACTGAGATGCCAAACTACACTCGGAAAACATCCAAGCAGATGTTTCATTCCCACAATAGAAGAAAAACAAGAAGAAAGAAGAAAGCTTGCTTAGAATGCTGAAGAAAAGTTGACATTTCTTCATTGAGTCTCTATGTCAATACATTTCAGAGAATTTTGGAAAGTTTGAAGCGACGAGATGAGAAGAAGGCAAAGTTTGCTTTGAGAACGAAGGAGCCTGCCAATCACAATTTGATTTTTCTTTTTAAACACTGTATTAATGTTCAAAAAATTGCATTGATGTGTCTTTCAATACAGGGTGGCGACAAAGTCTTTGGACAACACAGTGGGGACAAAAGTCGATTTTTATACTGTGTTCAGATATGACAAGACAATTTTAGGGGCAAATAATACCATGTGATCGCAGCAGGAGATCTTCTGTGAAACTTTTAATGCTAGCTGGGACATAAGCAGGGAGGACTAGGTGTTAACATGACCGAGGAGCTGACCTCCAAGTTTAACCTCCTAACCTCTCTCAGATGATCTTCGGATGCAATTCGTGATGATACCAAAGAAGAAGAGAAGAAGCTGGCAATGATGATGAGATGCTGCTTCAATGCGTTCCTAAGAAGAAAAGGGAGAATTTTACACTTGAGACTTTTTTTAAAACAGTGGCTCACGAATGTTAGTAACAAACAGCTCTATGTACTTATGTTTCTTGGATTTTCTTTTCTTCTGGGGATTTTAGTACCTTAGATCTAATGTACAAAGGGCCTATCATTTATTCCAAATGATCCATTTTTTTGCTGTCATTATACCAAGAACATAAACTTCTTGTTCATATAACTTTTGCTCGTATTTTCAACGCATGAATGAATCATCAAGACTCATTTCCTCCACTGTGTTTCAAAATCAAGATATCACAAGCAAAGTTGGAAAATATAAGGTCCTGAGTTCGAATCCAGATAGACTTGTGAAGGTTTGAACAAAGTTCCTCAAAAGAATTTCAATTTGAGTTATAAACAAGCTGTCGATGTAGCAAGGTCTGTTTTGAAAAAGAATTTCAGACTTTTGAGAGGCAATTTTAAACATTGTGAGTCAAAATAGAAGCAAAAAAATACTTGGTAAATAAAGTCATTTTTTTATGAAAAAGTACTTTTATTTTCAGTGCATGTTTTTTACGATGAGAACTGAAAAGATTACTAGAGTGGAACCCGCCAAAAAAAGGCCTAAAAATATTTTTCCGTGAGGTCGAAAGTGCAATTTTCCTCGCGTGAAATGTTCACCGGCGTTTGGCGCCACCAAACACGGTTAGAAATTTTTGGAGCGCTAAGCGCGGGATCGAGGGTGACGATCCCCGCTCGTTATGTGCGTACCTGCCGTCGGCAGAGTTGTTGGCCCTCTTGGCCTTTCGCCGTGCGGCCACGGTTCATCGCGGGGCGAGACCTCGGTTCGCGCCCTCTAGTGCCAAATGTTGGCCTTGTTGGCTTTCTACTCCTACTTGGAAGGCTGCGCTATGGCCTTTTAGGCCATAGCTACTGCTCTACAGCCTTGTCTTCTCAGCAAGGCTGCTGGGCTGCTGAGAGTAGGAGTAGCACGTGATGGAAGATGTCATGTAGGAACGAATATTCTCTCTACTCAGCTCTCCTTCGTTTGGCTTGGATGTTGGGAGGGAAGGCAAGCCTCCATATCGATTAAAATGCGGAGAGACAAGGACAAAAAACTTTCTAGAAATTTTGTTTAAAAGGAAGAAAAGGGGGAATATATCCAATAGAATGCTTTACTCAAACTAGATTAAACCCTTTTTAAAATAACCTACAAAAATTTCAGAAATTTTATTTTTTACCTTCCAAAATTAGATCCAAATCCATCAAGTCAAAAAGAATCTTGTCAAGGATAATCTTTTAGAATTTGTATCATGCATGGAAGACTTGGTTCTTGGTCCTTTGAAGAGCCCCTCATCTCTTAGAAGAGAGTGTATAGTTATGGGGGATGTCGTTGAGTTGATGTGAAGGCTTGCTACTGCTCGTAAAGGCTCCTCTATTGAGGTCGGTGGCTCATTGTGGTATAATAGGCTGGTCTTTGCTCTCCTCATTCCAGTGGCCAGGGTTGCCAGAAATGAGGCCACGCAGACGCTTGCTTTCCAAAGAGACCTCAAGCTTGAGAACCCTGCTGCTGTGAATGCCAGGCGGGCTGATGCCAAGCATAAAAGAAGCTCCAGTCAATCTCCTAGATGAGTTCCCCACCAAAAATATTGGTATAAAGTTCAATCTGTTTAACTCTGTATTTTTACCTCCGTATAGTTCTATTTTCTTTGTGTAACTTTGTATAATTCCGTACGTATAAATCCGCATAACTCCACATTCCTCACAACTCCGCATAATTAACTCTGAATAACACCGCATAACTCTGTATAACTCTGTATAACTCTGTATAACTCTGTATAACTCTGTATAACATTGTATAACTTTGTATAACTTTGTATACATAAGTATCTTTGTATAACTTTGTATACCTCTCTATATAACACCTGTCACCTATAAGTTACCATAAAATTTGGATATCAAACTCTGATTTTTACTACATAATTTGAAACTTACTCATCTGGTCGGGTATCTTTGAGCTTTGCTGTGTGCTGAAGGCCAGGCTTTCTCGCCAAGAAGGAAGGATCTACTCCTCTTCTCCCAGCATCATTCCCTCTCTCTCAAACCTTCAAAGTCAAAGGCTGCTGCATACTGACTGCTTTCTAAAAGAAATATTACAGACAAATGTTAAAAATGCACGCATTGAAGAAACGGAAGTAGGGAACTGGAGGGTTCAATGGTCAAGAACGGACACTCAAGGGTCATGAGAAAATATTACAATTACTTCCTTTACAAAAGTTGAAATAGTTGGCATATCCTTTGAGAAGCACGAAGTGAAGTATGGATGATTGAATTTGAAAATGTCAAAGGAAGTCATTTTTAATCCATTTTTGCTTGTCATTTTGCTTCACTGATGTTTGATTTTGATTGTTGACCTGAAATCTATTACCTAGATTGGAAAATAATTCCATTTTGTGATGATGATTTGGATGATATAGGAGAACCTAAACCATACCTGTGCCTGGGAACTCCAATTAAGGTGTGTTCTGGGCTAGAATGCTAAGCTATGCTCGTCCTTGTTTCTCAATTGTTGATGATGGAAGAAGAAAATTGTTTGATACTTGATCGATGGCCAGTCAAAGTGGAAGACGCCCTGCAAATGTGATAAGCACCAATCAAACTTGAAATCCATTTGTCAATCTCCTAGGAAAAGCTTTTAAAGACTGACAAGACTCATTGACCTCATAGCCTTAGATTCTCACCTTCTGCAATTCTTCAGGTTGCTTAGGAATATTCATAGAGGTTCTAAATTGAGTAAGTACAGTGTGACCTGAACAAAGTACTATGTACACTTGGACAAGTTTTCGTTTTTAAAAATCGACTTTTTGGCCCAAAATTCGACTTTTGACACAGTGTGCAAGAATCACTTTTTAGACATGTTGGCCTTTTTTCTTTGTTTATGAGGGGGTCACGCATCATCAGTAGTGTTTAACCGATGATGGCTGCACTTTACTCCTTTGACTTTGGCACATGGATGTCCCGATCTTGTGATCCCAGGTTCAAATGCCAATGAGCCGAGTTCAAAAAGGTGTTGGTAGTTCAAAAACTACTATATGCACACTTGCTACTATCGTTTTAAATGAACTATGACTCTATCAATGACTTTAGGGCTGGAGCTATCTCAGTGGGCGGTTTTTAATTTCTCACGCAGTCAGTGGTATATTTTATTTATGCGGACCAATTTAAACATCCGGACCTCCCTTTTCCTTTTGTCTTTTCATAATGTCCTCTCATCTAGAGTCTAATGGAGAAATAGTGCACCAACCTTATTAACATCTTGGCAAAAACGGCAAAAGCAATTTCATTTCAAAAGATTTTTTTTTCTTCTTTTAAAAATTGTTTCATAGGATTCGTACACAGGAGGTCCTGGCTTCGAATCTATGGGACTCTACTTAGTACATTCGAAGAATTTCAAACTTGACAAAAGTTGTCCAATTCAAAGTTTTCTCTTTTTCCAGTTTCATATCGCTAACAAGTCGATGTATCAAGCCAGATTATGGCTTGTGTATCGAATTAGGGACTAAAATGACTGCCGGGATCATCAGTGGCTTCTTCTTATTGAGGGTTCATGGTAATTACTGGTGGCAATGGGTGTCCCCCTCATTAGAACTGCTTTCAACAGATTTTGCTTTCTGCATTCAAATGAGGTTTGAACGCAAAATGAGCCACTTTCCAAGCAGATCACGTTTCGAGCAAACACACAAACAACAATACAACGCTAGCTGCTGCTGCTGTTACAAGTCAAGGCGAGTAGGAAGAAGGCCAGAGGGCGACAAGAATTTCACTTGAGATAACATAATGGCTCATGTATCAGTGTCTTGACACTTCATATCAAACAAAAGAATGAATTCCGAGCGTACATTAGAAAGCTTTTGTGTGGACACATCGGGCCTAATATGCATCTTATTTTTCAATAAAAAAGACTTTTTCAAATATTTCAATCAACAAAGTAGTATTTTCTTACCCATTTTGATAATTGATAAGTTAATATTTTTCCTTCAAGTTTTGAAAAAGGGTTGCTGTGAAAAATCCCTGAAATTGGCCAAGCCGAGAATTAAGATGTCATGCTTGAGCTCCTCACCACATGTGGGGTTTTGAAAGCTTCATTTTTGGCTTATTGGTTCCCACAACAGCGGCTTCACTGCAGACCCCTTCTTAGTCTTGCAAGCAGTTTTAGAGTTTTGGCCAAATCCACTGAGAGCAGTTCATCAATCAGTCGACTACTCTGAGCAGCAGAGAATTCTCTTCTCCCCTTCTACATCACAGTTTTTGGGGAGCTTTAGACTGAAGAAAAATAGATGCTTCTTCACAAAAATGGCTTGCCAGATTTTTTTCCACATAAGTAGTCCCTTAAAACACAGTGGTTTATTTTAGGGGGAAATCCACTTAAAACCAATCTGATAGGGTGGTCGCAGGTCGCTACATATGTATTATCAAAAAGCTCTAAAACCTTTTTTGTAGTATTAACCACACAATAGTACAGAATTTGTACAGAATTAGGTTTGCTTTAAAGTACCTTTTTTAGACATTTTGTTTGCTGAAAATACACTGTTCAAATCGTTTTAGCTGATGCTGCCAATTAGTTTTTCAAAAAAGATGCATTTTCCATCTTCGTCTTCTTGGCCAACTGTTTTTTCGTGAACTTCCAAATTGTTTTTCCATGGAATTTTGGCACTAAAAGTCCGTTTTCCAGTTTTATGAAGTTTACAAAACAAAGGGTCATTCCTTTTAGAAAATATGTATAGCTATGAAAGCTAGTTATAAATTCAACAAATGTTACTTGAATAACAAAGGTAAGAAAGTCAATTTTTAAAAGCAATTTTCATTTAGGTAAGTTTTTTGTTCCTAAGTTGCAAAAATGGATGAGTTTCTCAGCAGGATGCAAGCCGCAAAACAGACCGCCAACAAAATGTTGTCTGTCACACTCTTGACATGAAGCAGCCAAAACCGAAGCAAGTCAGCTTTGGTCAAGCTTTAGACGCATTCTAGCTTCCCACGGTGCGACCTAATGGAAAGCCAAACTTTGTGGACATTTTTAAGAGCAAATTCCTCCCAGGAGAGAAGATTTCAATATGCAGTATTACTCCTTCTAAAGTCTGAAAATTCCAATGTCAAATGAAGATTTCCTCTGTAAGTAGCTTTTGGCTTTTGGGAGAATGTGCAAATAAAGGATTTCAGACTGTAAAATAGAACTAAATACTAGTAAGGTAGACCCTATTTAATAAAAGTTACATGTAGATGTAGAACAAATCCAACTTTTGGAAAATAGGGCCCAGCCCACTAATCAATTTCTTTTTTTCTAATTTTGAATTCTTTTTGAGCATAAGAAATTGAGTCTTTGGTAATTTGCCAAGGGTTGACAGGCAACAAATTTCCTCAATTTCAGTCTTGTCTCAGATTTCTTTTTCCACCCTCTTTGCTGCACTATGTCGTTTAGTGTGGCCACGAAACTCCCATTTCCAAAATTGCTTCACACATTTGTCGCTTGGTCCACTACTATACTCGATCCTCTAACCTTTTAGCAATGTACACAACAGCACAACAGCACAACAAATGTTCACACAAATCTAATTTGAATTTGAGACACACTAGGCGGTCTACTTCCAAGGTCAGGTCCACCTGTACCTACCTAAAACTGACCTAAACTAAATAGAATGGAAAGAATTTCAAAGCTTTGAAGAATCTTTGATCGATGGGTCAGTAAGGTGTCTGTTCGGCCCCTGACATGTTTATTGTGACTTTTCCCCCCTTCTTCCTCAGTGAGTGAAAGCAACTTTGCATCTAGTTGAAAATGTATGTGGCGATAAAGATTGTTGACAAGAGGGGCCAATATGAGACATTTTATTGCTCCCTGATTGGGAACGTGTCAAATAATTTTCAGGCCAAGGGGCATAAAACATCACCTTGTCGCTCGCGCGCGCGGGCCACATTAATTCTCGAAAGATCAACGATAATGTCAGGCTACTACTGTACTTGTACTTCTTGCATTCTCAGCACGTGATACACAAATTGCTCTTCCAAGTTCATTACTTTATGAAGTTTTACCCAGGGCTTGTTTTGTCAGACTATTGAGAAATTCATGACAATCATCTTGAGAAAGCCAGAATATGATGACCCAGTTCGGATGGATGGAAGTCTATAAAGCAGGGTAAGAAGAATGAGTACTGAGTAGTCCTAATTATTCTGTAGCATAAGGTCATTTATAAGCTTCTTCTTCCATTCCAGTGACACTCTCATGTTTGTCAGGAGATCTGAGGCCACAAACACAACCATTAGCTCTGGTGCGGAAACATTAGACAAATCATGCTGAGAAGAACACACAATCCAGCCAAAAATGAGGCTGAGAAGGCAAAATCCCATGCAGCTCACTGAGTTTATGTGACATAATGTGAAAAGTAAATCATAATATCAGAACACACTCTGAAAATGCTGATTTTTACCCCAGACATCTACTACTGTGCATCTGCTTACTTTGATGGTGTTGTAAAACCATAAAGCATCATTTGTATTCTAACCCAAATGGCAAAAGCAGAAGAAAGACATCAAGACAACCTGTGTTCACAACTTTTCTCCATTTTCTTCTTCACCCTTTTTAATACAACAGTTCTTTGTGTGTCTTCTTTTTCTGTGGCAAAAAAGTTTTTTGGTGGTGGTGCTGCAGCATAATTCTATCATTTCCAGTCCCCTGAGAAGCAACTTGACTAGGGGGAAGAGAGAAAGCCACCACAGAAGTAAAGAGGAAAGCAGTCTCCAGGATAATCTTAATGTATTCCACTGGCAGAAGTTTTTTACCCGTTTTATCAGAAAAATGCTCCTAGATGCCGTTAGCTATGGTAGCAGTATCAGATCCCCTTCTTCTTTTTGCTCAAGATCATCCTCTATCCACTACTATTGTTTGCCATTTTATACATTGGACACATGCTAGAAAACCTACTGACTTTGAGAGACCCTTTTCATCTGTATGTGTATAAGTAAAAAGTTATAGATTGTAATTCTGAGAGACTTCAAAATTAGAATACATTTGGTTTCTAAGAACCTTACAAGTTTCATCTGCCAGAAAAGATAACATTAGACTCTAAAAGTAGATTTTGAAACAGAAAGTGTTTAATCAATTCTGCAGATGAGTAGGGTCATCTCTGATACTGTCAAATGAGTGTACTTGCAGTTTATCATCAGACCTCTTTTGCTATCAGCACTTTTTATCATCATCTGGTCTTCTACTCCCTGCAGAATTGGATTATTTCCACCCTCACAATATTTTGGCCATGCGGATAAAAAACTGGGAGTAATGTCACTGTCAGATAGCATAGAAGAAGGAGGTGGTTGATGCTTTGGCGGTCGTCAGTGGTTCCGATCCATCACTTGATTCAATAGAAAGAAAATCAGGTCTCCACTGTTCACAAATGACCCCCATTCAAATATTAGGCACCATAGGACGCTGCTAAAAATGTTTGTGCACTGCCACAACAATCCTTTGACAAAAGCAACACATCCATCAATGCATGATTTCCGATACATTGCATGCAGATAATTCACTGAAAAAGATTCAATTTCAACCTTCAGGCTTTGTACAACATATCGACTTGTTTACAAATAGAACTGAAAAGGAGGAAACTTTTTTCAAGTTCGAACCCTGGACCCTCTGATTTGTTGTAACAAGGCCTGATTTCAACTCATTTGCAGTTTTTCTTATCCCTTCAAATCTTGAATTTTGAAAAATCAGTAGGACAAGAAGCTTCTTCGCAAAAATCACATCTGGTGTACTTTTGAAAGAAGATTCCCATCTTTTGGTCACTTTACACTCTCCTCCTCAACTCGACTCTAGACACACACATGTGAGTTATTAGTCAGTGCTGAAATTCACTCTACTGTTCGTCCCCCTTCTTCTCTGCTTTAACTTGTTCGCAATTAAGCAAACTTCTGCACTTGGTGAATGAAGCAAGTGGAACTTCTAAAATGTGTTAGGGTGGTCTACTCCACAAAATCTTCTCTTGAAGAGGACTGGGCTGCTCATCTGCTGCTTTAGTTCATATTTCAATTTATGCTTCAATGCAAGGATCAATGATCTCAAAATCGTCTGTGACCACTACTGCCCAACAAAATGTCCAAAAACTTTTGAATTGCTCACAAGTCACAAAGAGGCAAAAATCAAATTTTTGTCCCAAAATTGTATTTTGATAAAATCTCGCAAAAGACTCATTTGAATTTTAGCACCAAAAATATGCGGTTCAAAATAAATAAAAAAAAGTTAATTTTGGGGATGATGTTTGATGCCAATTGAAATTTGAATAGATGAGACGGGTCCTTATGAGTAAAGTCCTCAAGTAGTAAAGGAGTTGATGTGTCATTGTAAAATAGCGAGAGCGAGCTTTAAGCGCCACCGTGCTAATTATTTTGGTTAATCATCTCATGTCGCTCCTCCAGCAGTCTCCCCTTGTTTTCAACTTGAAATGAATCTCATTCGTCTTTGTCAACGACGATGAAAAACACTACTGCTAGAATTTTGATGTATTTTTAAAACTGTTTGTGATATGAAGAAGGCAAGAAGCATCTGCATAGATGATCTACGACCCCTCTAATCCTTCTAATCACAGACTTCTAATGGAGAAAATGAGGGCTTGGAAGCAACTGCTTAAAAAAATCTAAGCATACCAAGGACCATAAAAATAGGTCAGAATTTACGTTGTTACGTCTTATTTTGAAACACTGTTGAGTGTTGATACACATTTTGGACATTTTGAATTTCAACCTAAACAGTTAATTTGGTGCCTTAGATCGTCATAGTGGATTATTTGGACAAAGAAATAGACTTGGTACAGTGTGGCAACTTGATTTTAGATACCTTGAGTTAAAGTCATTTATCTTTTTCAGCCTCTTCCAGATAATTTCTCCTATCTGTATGTATACGCATTTTTGTTCCAAGCTCAGAAATTATATGGAAATCAAGATTTTCAAGTAGTGCCTAAGAAAGAAAAAAGAAAGAATAAAAATCATCACCCCAAACGTTTTCCCATAACAACAAAAGGGTAGAATTTCAAGTGGAACTCCCTAAAGAGACTTTAGAAAAAAATATATAAGAAGGGATTTTGGCTGATTTACGAGGAGGGAATTAGCCAAAAGAACTTCATAAAAATGAGCTTGCTGAAGCTGAGAAGACTGGCTCAAACTCAAATAAGGTCAAGACCTTAGCTTGGAAGAAGAAAACTCGAGCAGCACTAGAGCATCAAATCTTGTCCCTGCTGTGAGAACGATTGAACTACAGAATATATTAGTATTGCTATAGATTTTCCATAAAGCACCTCATAGTCCTGTTGGAAAATGGTCCCAAAAGTCTCATTTTTGCATCACTTCTAATTCTTTAGACATTCACATTACATACATCCTTTGTATGTATCGTTATTTTGGCGCAAAATCATTTAAGTAGTGGGAATATTTGTATTCAAATGCCGACTTAGGTCGTTTAGATTGCAAAATTCTTTTTTTGCTTATTTTATTTAGTAAGTCTTTTTTGTTGAGTAGAGAGCAAAATGTCGTGTTTTGTTGACTTCTGTCATTTAGAAAGCAATTTTGTCTTGCTTTTCCCCGGCCCCACCACATTGCAAATATCACTTTAAATGTCAACAAGAAGGCCCTGCTGCTGGCCTTTAGATTGCAGCAACAAAGTGCAACCTTTACATTATGAAAATTGATATCCTTGAACTTTTCAAAACGGTCGCGCGTCGTCGTCGGTCCTTCTGCTTTCATGGAAGCTTTTGATTATTTCACAATCCTTTTTACGTCAGACTGAGTTTCAGTTGAAAAGGAGGGAGGAAATCCAATTTCCCCTTGTGCTGCTACTTTCTAAACTGTTGAAGCTTTACAAAAGCTCAAGCAATTCAATTGAATGGGTTGATAAGAACTAAAGAATTGTTCAATTGTATCTTACTTAACCACATTTTTTTTCTCATGCCAACCTCTATCTAACCCATAACATTTTTGATCATTGGTTCTAGATTCTCTCTTCCTCTTTTTTGTGGGTTGCTATTTCCTTTTGGGCACGTGCTCGATCATCATCATGGAGCACTTTGGAGAAAGCAAACCATCATGAAAAGAGTAGTCCAGTAATCAAAAGAAACTGTTTTTTCCACTACCACCATGAATGCGCTTCGCATCTTTTTCCCTTTTAATATGACTAACCAATGGTACATACTGACTACTCTAAGAACTAAGGTTTGAAAGTTTCATCAATTGCTTATCTTTGAAAATGAATGAATTTACAAAAAGGTAAAACTGAATAGATTTGAGAATGGTGTTTATGAAGAAAGAAAGCTAAGATGAGAGATGCTACTGCTTTCTCTTTGCCTTAGAAGCACACCCTCGAAGCTCTAGGCTTTTGAGTAGGACTCATGCATGAAGCAGGGAAGGGAAAGGAGAAAAGAGCTCTCTGTAGTGTAACCTCCGCCCTCACATTTGCTCTCTCATTGGCTGAGGCCGTTCACGTGACCTCACAATAGCTATTGATTGGCTGGACTGTTGCCCTTTGTGAACTCGGGGTTAGCCAATCTCATAGCCTCTTGAACTTCTATGGCGGCCACCCACGCAATCACTTTCTAAATGGAAATTGCAGAGGAGGATCTTTCCAAGTACTTTCCGCCACTCACACATGACTATCCTGACCTTTGCAAATGGCCTTTTAAAGTAAAACTTGACAGAACAATGCAGGTTTGTGTACTTTTCATGCACTGACCTGGAAAAGTACTTCATTTACTTCAACACAATTAATCAAGGTTTCTGGGATCGAATACAGACGAATCCATTTTTTTCTTTTTTTGTAGACTTTCTGACTGGAATAAAAATCTTTAATTTCTCAGTTTCATTTTTAAACAAGTTGATGTAACAGGGATTGAGAAGAGCCAATATTTGACGTAGAGAAATATTTTTAACTTTTTAGTAGCTACATAAATATCGAATATTTTATTAGGTAAAACTACATATTTTTCTTGGTTCCACTCGTTCCACTCATCATAAGTAGTCTCGAAAAACTTGCTGTTTCTAATGTGTCTGAAATGAATGCATTCTTCTTTACTGTTGTATGTGGTCAGAACATCAAAACCCGTTTTGTTAGAAGTTTTTCTTTTCTTTTTTTCGGTCTGAAGAATGCAGCAGGACAAATTGTGTTTCTTCCAGTTCTGTAGCAGCAGAGGAGCATCATCATTCCAACATGACACCAATTTTTCTCTCGTTTTTCGCCTCAAGCTGTGAGCCTATCAATAAAAGGTTCCTTCCATATGTTGGTCAGCAGAGAAGCAGGATTATTTGTGCCCGGACTTTTACTTAGGTCTTTTAGTCACCTTACTAGTTCACCTAACTTTTTGAGGCTTCAGAATATTGTAGTACCCCTGGAAAACTTGGTTGCATACCATGTATCTGAAGGTCTTTGATTTTGAAGGTATTTTATTCTGAAGTTGTTTAATTTCGAAAGTCTTTGATTCTGAAAATCTTTGATTCTGAAGGTCTTTGATTCTGAAGGTCTTGGAATGTCTGGGAACAAATAATCCGGCATGGAGCTGCAAAGGAGTTGTTGCCTACCCTACTACTATTGCCAAAGCCACACACACTGAATTGAAGGTACATTTCTCTTCATGTCTGTTTCTCCATAGCCTTCATCAATCATCAAAAGTCTCGATTCTAGAGCAGCAGCATCCATGAGAAAATGATTATTCAACTCCATCTATCTAGTCATCATGATAAACTTGGCTTGGTTGAAAGGCAAAAACTTTGAACAAGACGAGTAGTCAAGATTTGTTTTTCTTTAGATTTGAATTGATTTGCGATAGTCATGGATTTTAGGTGTGAAAAATCAACATTTTCATCTAAAAATCCAGTTCAGACTCTACTTCAGCTTTGTGCATTTGGTTGCGTTTTATATATTGCACAAAAACAGAATTTTATTTAAAAAAAAAGTGAGGAAAATATGAAACTTTGTAATCCTTGAGCTTATGAATCATTTCTTCTTTGTTACTTCATGTAAAACTGAAAAATTATATGAGTTGCCTTGAGTAGTATGTGTATCATCAATTTTTAGTAATTCCTTTGTTCTGCTTGGAGTAAAACTTCTTCCATTCCAAAGCCCATTTGTCTAATGTGCTTGGCTTTGAATTATTTCACGCTGTAACATTTTCTTCTCTGCTTAGTTTCAATCAGTGAATTGGAAATCATCTTCTTCTAAGCTGTTACTACACACTGCTACAAAAATGAATTTTCGCTTGACAATTCCAATTTAGTTTTAGATGTTATTAATTCTACAATTATTCACAAATAAATTCGCTTTTTTAGAAAGTGTGCAAAGTTTGTCTTGTCATCTAAAAAACCTTTTGCTGCCGCAGTGTGTAAATTCGGTCCAGCTGGCTGGTCTGGCAGGCAATTGGAAATTCTAGGTGTCATAATCGATTACTCATATTGTGATGTGCGTAAATGGGAGAAGAGAAGTGAACCTGGAGGTCAGCAAAAGTCTAATCAATGCTGATCGATTGGATGTGAAGCAATATTTTGTCTTTTTCCGAAAACGAACCTCAAGATTGATAAATGCTCATCTTTGTCAATGGACTGAATCTCAAAAGATACTCTAGGAGAGACTCTTTAGAGGTATGAGAAAAATGACCTTCATTTCCATTAGAAAAGGAACTTTATAGTGAAAAATCGTCCTGTTTTGACAAATTGCGCCCAGCTCACAATTACCTCCCTGCACAAAACTCATATCTTTCTCGTGTGTCATTGTGGTACCTCACGGCTTAGAAAGAAACCCTCTGGTGTTTCCTAACAATGGAGCATTTTGAATGCATATCCACATTCAGAATTATTAGGATTTTTTCGCTTATTTGTGGATGGCCTGATGGGCTGTCGTGCCAAAATAGAAAAGTAGGCAGAGATTCGGATCTCTCCAAAGGTTTGAATTTGCATTTGAATTTCAAGTCTCTTTATTTCTCTCTCTCGGTTATCACTCTGTGGTAAAAATCCCCATTTCCATTTAGTCTGGAAATGTAGTGTCTAGAAGCTGCCCCAAAGCTCTGATACTCAATTGCATTTCACAAGATTTGTGGCTAAAGAAAGGGGTAAAGAGACTCTCAAAGACAAAGCTTGGTGAAGATGCTGGCAAACACTATCCACAAAATTCAAATGCTGTTAAACTTGAGAGAATAGATTGTGTTGGAGAGATTTAACGGCATGTCACCCCCCTTAAAAGTTCTTCTTCTTCTATCCCATAAAACTCGGTCAGCTCCTCAGCCTTTAGTCTCTAAAGGCGATTGTTTTGGGTTTCTAGATATCTGATCTAGAGGCCGTTTCTTTTCTAATGATCAGCTAAGTGTGCATTTTAGTACTCTTGGCCATAAACGTCATGTATCTTAAAAGAGAAAAGAAGTTCTAAAGTAATGATGGCCCCAGAGGTCGCTTCAAAGGTCACCTTCCTCCCATTGAGAACCAGCATTTGGGATCAGTAGACTGAGCAGTTCACTTCTCGAGAGCTTAGATGCTGCTCTCGCATCATAATGGCTTCGTAGCTTTTATCAGCATCTATGCTACAAAGCTCAAGGAAATCTCCATATATTTCTAAAGAGAGATTTGTACTCTACTCTCTTTGAGGAGAATGAGGCTAACTGAACTTTTTTGTTACTTTACTTTGATGTTTTTTGTTGAAGCTTGACCACCTCATCAAAATGTCGTAAATGTCAGCACTTGTAGCAAAGTTTCATCGATAAGTTCAGTAGGGTGTCCACTAATGTATCAAAGATGGATGTCCAATTGTCCAACTATCATTCTTAGTGGACATCCTAAATTCCAACTTTTATGTAAAAGAGGACACCCTAAAATTCAACTTTCATATTTCAGTGGACACTCTAAAGCTCAGATAATTAGAGGCTGCTTGGATTTTACGACATTTTGCCAAAATTGTAGTAAGCAGAACATGAAAAGTTAATCTTGGTTGGATATGATTTTTTTAACTTGTGAGAATCATTGGTGTCTACGCGGTTGATGATCATAATCCCNACGACATTTTGCCAAAATTGTAGTAAGCAGAAATGAAAAGTTAATCTTGGTTGGATATGATTTTTTTAACTTGTGAGAATCATTGGTGTCTACGCGGTTGATGATCATAATCCCTGTCATCTTGGTATGGGCATAGTCGTGACTGCTCTGGTGAAATATGGAGATCAGGGCATTACTATTCATGGTGGTATAATTAATATCATCATTAAAGGGGCTAAAGTGGCCATACTCATCCACAATTTACCCTCTCAGCTCAAAGAATTTTCTCCCCTTTTTATGACACAGTTTTACACAACTACACTGGTAAAATTGTAAAAAGTTCAAAATTCAACTCCCCAAAACGGATGATATGATTTCTTTCCTTGTTTGGGATGAAAATTCAAAGTTTACTTTACATATTTTAAAGCTTTTACGTGATTTTTTTAAATGAATTTTTGAGACAAAATTAGACTTTTTCCTCACATTGTGTGTAGTACCGACATGATTTCAGAACAAGACTGAAAATGACCTAATTATGCAGAAGAACCCCCCTTCTCTCTCATATTCTCCTCTTAGCTTTGGTGAATATTCACACAAAAAAAGTGGCAGTGCTGTCAAAAAATACCAAATTGTGCAACACTACTCAGCAGAGCTGCTGAGGCACAGTACACAATAATTGCAAAATATAACCTCTTGGTGGGGTGTACTATATCAAGGAACACGTATGGTAGCGTAGGGACCCCCCAGAAATTGCATTTTGCAGTTGTGACTCCCCGAGTCTCTCTCTCGCCTCCTTCTGATGAGCCTCAGATTTTTCACCTCAAGTCCATAAAGTTTAATGGAGTCATTTGCTAGCAGAAAAAGCCATTTGGGGACCCTCTTATTTACATGAGACAGGAGAGAACACACTACGGCAAGCGCTTAACTTTTGTTCAAAAAAGTTATTTTGAATTTTCAAAAGTTTTCATCTTGGTGCCAAAATGAAGAAAGGAATTGGCATTTTCGAGACCAAAATCTCAACTTTGCCGCAGTGTGTGATGATCAAAATGAGTGGGTGGATCTCCAAGTGCAAATTAACTAGCAAGATTTATATTTTTCTGCTCTTCAAGAAATGTACAGAGAGTCTCTCAATTTTTTTTTCACAATGATCTTCTTTGGTTAATACTGAACTCTCTTAAAGAAATGTAGTAGTCACACATTGAACAAAAAAAGTCTATACATAATATCAAAAAAATCTGTATGAATTTTGGAAAACATCATAATACTGATTTTACATCGTTGCATAGGTGGGTGGAGGAGGTGGAGCTACTGATGTCACAGCTGAGGTGGGAGAACTTGAGGTTTGGGGCCATTGAAATGATGGACCTGACATGATCATGTCTCGGATCAGGGTCTCGATGGGAGTCTTGCCAACGAGTCGAACGAAAAACAACTGCTCAATCACTTGCGACGAGACTGTCCTCAATGAGGGGAGGCGTAATAGAAGTCTGCCAAATCGAGTTGGTTGATTTGGGTATTGCGTCCGGCAATATTCTTCCAGTGCACATTGAGACTTTTCTTGCATTTGCTCTATGACTTGGACGTCGGTCAATGCTGGCGCATCTACAATAGAGAAGAAAAGGTGGGTATTAAAATGTGAAGTGCTCTACTTTTTGTGAGGTAGGGAAGCTTTAAAGCAAAGAGGAGTCGAGACCAAGGAGAAGAAGAGTTGAATTCATACCTGATGTAAAGAGCACAATGGCTTTCATGCAAGAGTATTCTGCATTGTCCACATGAAGAGCCTTGAGTTTCTCAACTTGTTCTTGGAAGATACGAATATGATCCATGAAGGATACCACCCTGTCGGCTGCCATGGGCGACCCATGAAGTCCAGCAGCAACCAAAAGGGGGGCCACATTTAAAGGCATATTGCACTGGGCAGCATTAAGCACAAAAAGTTCTGACCAGACAAGTCGTAACAAGGCCACTTGATCGTTGACTTGCAACTCTGGAAAGCCAGGGATGTTTTTGGTCCATTCGACAGCACTGAAGAGTAGCCTTGCGGCAAATTCGCAAATGTTGTCGATGCCAACCATATTATTGGCTGCCATTTGCATTTGACCATATCGGGAAGTAGTGTAGGGTTCTGCTCTCAACAGCATTGAAATGTAGGATGACAAATATGTTGTACCACTCAATGGATCACCTCCAAAACCAATAAACATACCCTGAGGTGTTGGAGGCACTCTGCCTTTTTGCACAGCTGTAACATAAAATTGAGTTGAAGTTACAAAAACCTGTTTAGCCCAAATAAACTCACAATAGTTTCTTATACCTTCACGTCTCATTCCCATTTTAAGACATTTTTTCAGTCGACAATGTTGACATTGATTTCTATGATGTTGGTCCACAGGGCAATTACGACTCCCTCGACACTGATAGGTCAAATTACGCCGGACTGACCGTTTAAAAAAGCTCTTACAGCCTGCAAAGCAAAAAGTTACCATGTCATCAAAGTCGTGATTCCCAACAAAAAAAAAACTATTGGCTCTCAGCATGACCTCAGAGCCAAAAATATAGCAAATTGAAAATATTTGGAATTCTTATTCTTACCTTCACATGTAAATTGTCCATAGTGTTTTCCAGATGACTTATCTCCACATACAACACAACTGATATCTTGACCATCTTCCGTTTTGATGTCTGATTCAGATTGAGTTGGCACAGGGGTAGTAGAGTTCATTTCGGTTGGATCAACACCAGGAGATGTGGGACCATTACTATAAGACTGGAGTTGGTGGACTGCATGGTGGCTATGATGGTGATTCATTCCCATTGAATGAGGATGGACATGAGGGTGTTGATTAGGAGTCAAAGAGGTGAGGCTGGAGTTGACCGCAGAGGCTGACATTACATTGGGGTCCCTCCTGAAAAATTCATATTTGCCAATTATGAAAATTCCACCAAAATCACATGTCATTTTTTTGTTTCTCACGAAAGACACACCCAACATGATTTATATTTAGAAGGCACAACTCAACTAGGCAATTTTTAGAACATTTAAAGTTCACACCTTAGTTTTTAAAAGAAGGAAAAAAGTGCCATATAATTTGAACTTTTGGTTTTGAAAACAGTATTGTCTGGATTGCAGTTTTTGCACATTTTTTTATCTACTTATTCGAACAAAGCAATTTTCGAGTGAAGAAGGAGGTCCTCCTCATATACGTCCTATATGCCTTCCCGTAGTAATAAAGAGTATATTTTAATGGCAGGGATTGTTCCCTTCCATTATTTGTCTTTTGTCTTTCAAGACCTCTAATAAAATACCCAAATATTTTACAAAACCACAAAGTCAAAAATCATCTAAAAACTTTTAAGTAATCAAAGCAAAGAAGGGAAGTTTAACCCAAATCTGAACTTTTTATTTCTCAAAAATAACAAACTGATCACAAAGTGTCAATTAATTTCGTGGAGTTCGAATTTTAACCCAAATTATACTTTTTGCCCCAAAGTTCATCAACCTTTTGATGAATCCATTTCAAACTTTACATTTGTTCGAAAATAAGTCAATTGTCAAAAAAAAAAAAAAAAATTGCAGAATTCGGATTTGCTACAATTTCGGTTTTTAGGCTTACCAGACAGAGGATGGGTTGGCCACCAAAGCCATGGCAGCAGCGGCAGGCGGATAATGTAGAATTTTTGTGCCTTTGAAGGGTAAATCTTGCAACTTCACTTTTTAAGTTTTTCAGCCCTTTTGAGTCTCAAAATCGTTTTGTCATGTTCACGCGAGCTCGACCTACGCCTGAATGCGCTAGCAGCGGAGCTGGAGCACTCTTGGCTCTTCTTGAACAGTGAAGCGCTAAGCAGAGCTTCTTCTTCAGGTCGAAGCCTAAGTTCCAGACGTCGGTCTAGCTCAACTTGTTGCTAACGGCTGACCAGCGAGCCATCGGCCAATGGCAAAATCTTCTGCCATAGGTTTCACGCGAAGGTGCCGACGCCCGCAACGCTCTCCTCTACTCACCCCTATTCACATATGTGACCATGGTCACAAAAGGACAAAAAATGCCGCGCGTAAATGAGACTTTCTCAGAGAGGTCAAATCACCATATGTACTTGTTAACTGTTGATGTTGTTTGGGTAATTGGACAAAAACGAGCATTTTTTAGAATTTTGACAGTTGCCTCAGAAAATTGAATAGAAAGCGTTTTTCAAGAAACTATTGTCAATAAATCACCTGTTCTGGGGATTTACGTTGGGTTTCCACTTTTTGGCACTGCTATTCACTTCGAAATCGATTGTTTTAGGAGGAATTTTAGAAAATCTTGAAAAGTTATCCAAATAATTTTCTAAGGCAATTGAAGAACGTTCTTTATCAAAAGGATAATGTAAATGTGATTTCCTCAATTGCCGTCACAAAAAGAGCACTAATTCTTTCATTGTTAAAGGAGTGAAGGTATGAAAAAAGCGCCTGATTTATACTTTAGGTTTTTTTGCTAGCCCAGTCTCTTTTCAACGAGTTCTTTGGAGTGGAAGCTCAAAACTGGAGTCACGAGTGCTGCTTCTTGCCCTGCTGCTGCATCCTCACATTTTTCAAGTATTGCAACAGTTGCGTCGTCGTCTTCGGTCAAAAGTTCATCCTCTAGAGGATTCATCTCAGCCAAAATAAAGCTTCCGTGAGGTCAAATTCTTGGCCTCAAAGAGTACAAAAATGGACTTTGACTTCCGCTGCTGAACTGAAGTTAAGCGCGGTGCTGCTGTGCTAAAAGTCTTCATTATCTAAAAAGAAAATGCACTGAGACTAAGTGATTGATCACACTCGCTTTATCAGACAAAGGCTGAGCCCATTTTCAACCCTTTGTGCACTAATAGACCTCGATCACTGTTAAAAAATCAGTGATCAAGACTTTTTTGCGCCGCATATGCACTATGCAGGCCTTGTTACATCGGCTTGTTAACAAATTAAACTGAGACACTTTTCTCCGCCACATCAAACGGTTAGACTTTTATTTTTAGACAGGACATGATCAGTACTGTGATGTGACCTCATGATTCTGATCGTGTCAAAAATTCTTGATCCAATAAAATGCATATCTGGCATACGATCCCACAAGGTCTCCTCCTGATTCCAACGTTAGCCGCCGCTTTGGTGTCCCTTGTGTAAAATACTTTGGCAAAGCTTCTTAAAGTTCATCAAGGTTTCTTAAAAGTCTGCCAAGTCTCTCTTCTCAGCTGGTGCAATAAATCCGAAAATTCCATTAGGTGCCTTGCAAATCAGAATTATAAAATGATCCAACAAATCCACTAAATCGATGGCAATAATAAAAAATGTTACTCTAGGCGTGAAAATTCAAACGAGATAATTTGGGTAATTTTCACACACTGTGCTTGAATCTGACAATTTTGGGCCTAAGAGAGTCATAATATGAAACTGGACTTACTTTACTTTGAAGTTGCAATTACCAATTAGATACTTTAGTCACTACTCAATGTTCCATATTCTCATGGTTTTTGAATAAGATTTTCTCGTGGAATTCCATGCGTCTATAGGGCAGCAGCGAAGCAGTGATGATATCGTGCATAACGAGCAGTTTTATGTTCTGCAGAGGAGCAGAGATTCGTGCACTGATCATCGAGCCAACTTCTTCTTCTTCTTCTCTATGGAGTTTGGAACAGCGTGTTTCAATGTGCCAAGAGCTCAACAGTGAGGTCAGAGGTCAGAGAAAATAGGGCCTCCAAACTGCTCCTACTGCTGCTCAACTCAACACCAGCATAGACCAACATCAGCTGAAGAAAAACACTCTTTTTTGCTTCTTACAGTTGCATAGAACTCCATTCAAAACAGACCCAAATTCTATTGTTCCATGAAAACGACAAAAACTCATGGAATGGAAATTTCCTTTTTCCTGAGATCGGAAATATTTTGAGATTTTGGACCAGTGTACACTTTGTGATCATGATGCAATGGATGTTTCCCAAAAAACCGCTGACTAATTTTCAACTCTAAAGTCGGCTGGCTAGCTAGTGATCTGAGATTTTAAACAATGGACTAGTTTGACAAGCAAGAGGTCATTTTTTCCTAGTAGGAAGAACATTTTCATGAAGTCAGCATAAAACAGACTTCTGGCCTAAATCCTTTTCAAAATAGGCTTCTTTTCTTTTTCTGCATTTTAGGGTGTCCACTATTCAATGAGAGTTGGACATCTTCATTTCTTCAACTTTCAATGAATAGTGAACACCCTACTGTGGCTAGACATCAAGCCTGGTTTGCGAGTGGTGGTATATTACAATATTTTGTTGGATGTAGTGAAAGTGTAAGGCCATTATGTATTTGTCATGCAATGTGAAAGACCCCTTTGGTACTTTGGCCTTTATTGTGTACCTGAAGAGGACTAGTTCGGAAGTCGTGGTCAATTAGTGCCCCTTTTTCTCTATGAAAAAGTTTCCATGCAGCAAATATAGTAGCACTAGAAGCAGTGCTGGATGGTAGATGACTTGATGAGTGATCGGCCAACTTGATTGACATTACCAGAACGGCAGCACTAGAAATAATGTTTGCCTTTCATAATTGGAGCACTCTACTGACAATATGGACTCATTCCTTTGAAAAACATATTTATTTGGCATATGGAGATGATGGGGTATCAAGTGTTTTGTCAAAATTATGGAAAGGGGATCGACTGAGGCCCGAAGTTCCGAAGGAGCGCGTCGATGTATTTTACTACAAGTTAAACAATGTATACACATTTGAATTGGAAACCAAAAATTTTGTTTGGAACAAACTTAGGTATTTTGAAACAATCAATAGCATTACGTACATGTAAAAAAAAAACTACCAATTTTTCCTCCTACTTGGAAAATTCATTTTTTGTGTATTCAATATTAGTGCTTTCCAAACAATTGCCCTTCTCATGCAAAGTAGGGTTGACTTTTGATATTAGTTGTGGGGATCCAACAATGCACGCGACTAGGTGATCCACTAAATGTGAACTTTGCCTGTCCAATATTCAATCATCATCATTGGCCACAGGGCGGCGGCCTATAAAGGTCAGCAAGCCAATATTATTGTTCTACCAGGACTTTCTCACAGACCAAATGTCAATCTAACCTGCTGCAGCCTTTCATGCAACCGATATACTAAAGGACACTTCCAATATTACAGATTGATTACATTTTCTTTTTCAGCCCCAAATACTTCTTAACTATCCGGAAAATGTATTTGCTTGTCCTTTCAATTTCGCACAAAACTTCTGTAAAAAATCGATTGAATTACTTTAGTCCAAAATTATAAGAATGAATAAGATTCACTCCCTCGGCGATTCGCTCCCTCAGAATATTTATTTGAAGAATTGTAATCAAGCTGTATTTTATGTAGAAAGTCTAGGAAGTAATTAAAATCGGAGCTTCTTCTGAGGGAGCGAAGCGTTTAGGAAACGGATCATTCTTTTTTATTTTTTACAATGGCATTTAAATCGATTTGTTTAAAGAAGTGTCGGTAATAAATTGAAAGGACAAACAAAGGCATTTTCCGGATAGTTGAGAAGTATTTGAGGCTGAAAAAGAAAAATGTTTTGGCTTTTTTTACACAATGCTTTCTTTTGTGACTACTGTCCTTGCTTGATGGTGACATTTGCGGCCCCGCTAATGCAAGAGTGACACGAGGTTTTGGCCTTGCCTGACCTGACCCGCTGAAACAGTTTTAGCAGGAGGCAAAAAGCTTTTTGTCATGAGAAGCAGCAGCAGCAGCCAAGAACTTTTGCACACCTTGTAAATTGCTAGAAAAACCTCCTTTTGCGCGACTTTTGCCTGGGATTATTTTCACTCTACAAAATGCCAAAATTGCAGCGCCGTCAACCTGAAGTTACAAAAATACTTTGATGAACAAATTAGAACTGCAGCAGCAAATCTGCACACTTTAAAAAGTGACAAATTCCACACCTTTAAATCTGAAAGAATGTTTAAAGAAGAATTGTCACTAGATGGCGTCACATTCTTGCCGATTTGACCATTTGTTTCAAATGAAATACTAAATACATTTTTGTTGAAACATTCGTGAAACAATCATACTGAAAAACAGCAAAGTCAGATGATCCCTCGACCCTTCGGGCCTCGCTCGATTCACATTAGGAAATCCCGAATCAAAAAGTAGAAAATCAGAGTTTAACCCTATAATCTTTAAGCTGCATGACAATTTGTAGAACATTTGATCGATAGGCATAAAAAAGGGCTGTAAAACTTTTGTTTTTTGCTTATTGCTGCCCCTCTGCACCCCTACTTCTATTCTAGAAATTATGTCAACAGTGGCGGAAACGGAAACAATTGAGTTCTGTCAATAGTTGTATAACACCAGAATGTTGTGCTGTACTATGCTTTAGCGTTGGGTAGTTAGAAAGCTAATCCAAGCTAAATTAGGGGGATGAGAGTCACAACCCCGTTTTAATGGTCACAATTTGCATTTGCAAATCCTGCTGGCTGCGGAGAATGAGATAACGGACCTTAAATCACAAAGGATTATAAACTTTCTTGCATCTTATACTCTCCTTTTCAACACTGGGTATAATCTTGACCAATTCAAAGTTCGCTCACCTCTGAGCTCTGCTTTATTACTCATCATTGGAGTAAAGCTTGATAATTTTGGCGCGAAAATTCATACCAAAATTAGAATTAACATGATTCTCGTCATCACTCATCACATGCTTCAAGTTAGTTTGTTTCAGATAAACTTCAGTTTGTTTCAGATTTTAAAAACTTTGCAGAGTGACAAAGGTCTGATGTC
This sequence comes from Oithona nana, assembly GCA_900157175.1. Classification (NCBI taxonomy): domain Eukaryota; kingdom Metazoa; phylum Arthropoda; class Copepoda; order Cyclopoida; family Oithonidae; genus Oithona; species Oithona nana. The sequence goes on from LT727948.1 coordinate 297,264, forward strand.
CAGTCAAACGTGTCTGTTGTAAAAAAACGGGTAGGGCAGACCGCAGATTCATATTGCGCTTGACAGGAGCAGCCTGACTATAGTGACATTTGCTATGGCTCTAATCGCATCCGTTTCAGGAGAGATTTTTGCCACCGTGAAATCTTCAACCCATTTGTTTCTGCTGCTCCTGTTAGCGTCGTCCAGCAGTATCAAAAATTCCAGCATCTCCTTTCACTTTACACAGATGTGAGTTGGTGATATTGACCAATTTCGCTTAATGGTTTGTCGGCCTTTTGACAGCAGGAGCAGCACCACATGTGAAGGAGCCAAATGGCAGCAGCAGCGACTCAAACCTCAATTTGTCAAATTTCAGCCCAGTTTTTCAATTTGGGTCATTTTTCACAATGTACGCAGTCATCATCAGGTTTTGAACTACACATTGCATTATTGATGATAAATCTACACTGAAATTGAAAATTGGGGCAATGTGTCAATTTTTTTAAAAGTATGAAACTTTTAAGTTAACTTAAGTTAACTTTTAAAAGTTGGTCAAAATGTGAAACTTTTAATGTTTCGGTTTTCTTTTTGAGATTTTTGAAGTGTTTTTAAATGGTGTCAAATAGAGAAAGTGTCGAACATATTGGTGATCTTCAGATCTTTGATCTTCTAGAACAAAAGGAATGTGCTATAGATCTCCTCATAAAATCTTACTTTTCTTCTGGTTCTAAATGCCTCTTCAATCACATCTGGTGTTGTTTTGGCACACAGCTCTTCTTAGTGGCTTCCTAGACCTGAAATTGTTTTCTAACCTCTTAAAAGAAGCTGCAAAAAATATGGTAGAAGTAGTAACAGTAGCTAGGAGACAAAATATCATATTGAACATGAGAAGAAAGAAGAAGAAGTCTAGTAGTAGCAGAAGTACAAAATTGAAATCATTCGTGCTGACCGCATTCCATCCTTTTTACAGACAAAATTATAGCTTTTCTCAAGCCAAAAACTGCCATTTGTGAACGTTTTATTTTCTGGTCAGAATTATTGGATGAGTTAGTTTGAAAATAGGCGGAAATTGTAATACAGAATTTTTGATTTCTAGAATATATCCACTAAAATGTTGATTTGGGTTCAGTGTGAATTAGGAACTGATTGTATTAGACACTTCAAACTTCATATTGAATTTGTGTTCTACAAATTGATATTGCGTGAATGCCAGTAGTAATTCAATGTATGATGGCCTCAAGGTAAAGACTAAAGCAAATTGATGCTGACATGAGAGTAGTACTTGTATGTAGGTATATACTAAGCAACAGGGTTGTCATAACCTTCTTCCTGTTCTGATTATTTGTTGTTGTTCAAAAAGGAAATGATTGGCCCGAGGCAGGCCTGAACATTGCAAGCCAATTAATTGGCAAGCAAGTAATAAAAGCAGGGAAATCTTCAAGCAACATTAAAGAGCTTGCTTTGCTTCTATAATAACAGTCATTTCCTAGGAGCTTGTAACAATCAAACGTTCTTTGATATTTGAAAAGAGACTCTACATAAGGTAATGTTTCACAAGAAGTTTTGTTGAGCTGTAATTAGAAGTGTAATTTATGTGTACCCATTTGAATTAGACTTGAGGCTAAACAAGTGTGCCATTTGGGCCTAGTTTTGGGGCCATTTGTAAGACTTTCTTTGAGCATCTCGCACCATAAAACTAAAGTACTTTTGAAGAGATTTTAGTAGTATGTATTAAAAGAAATAACATACCTAACCAAAAAGTATCTAGATGACGACATCCACCTTGACAATTGTATCTAGAAACTGTATAGGGAAAAGCTTCTAGATACCTAAGATACACTTTGACAAATTTATCTACCCAGATACAATATTTTTTACAGTGATCCTGTATATGTATCTGCGTGGATACACTTTTTAAAAAGTAGATTTGGCATATCTTTGGCTGGTAAAACGTTCTTTAGGAATTGATATCAGGTTTTTTCGCAACACCAGATGCTTCCGAGATTTTCGTACGAGAAGTCTGTCTCTCCTCTTTGCTACTTGGTTGGTCAGTCATTGAGGGCATGAATTAAGTGGCTTGCCATATGCATCTTTTCAACTTTAAGCTACCATGTGGGAACATCAATAACCCTTAAACGTCATAAAAAAGTCGCTCCAACTGACGCTTTATTTCAAACGATGATACTACACTACAGCAGCTTGGCCACTTGGATGGCGAACAACATCATTAAAAAATGTTTGCATAATTGAACCAACAAACTTTTTCTTAAACACAGGTGGTGAAGAAAATGGGCACTTTGTAAAAAAATGGACCACGAAAAAGCAGTCAAATGGATGTAAGCTATAATTTATTTAATGTCTAGTGCAAATATGTTTGAATAGAAATACATATTAGTTTAGGCTCACCAATTTCGAATTCTAATTTTTGTCTGGTTCTGGACTTTGAAAATTGAGTTTGAAGTATGGAGGAAATGATTTTTGGAAAAACCAAAATGAGAATTGACACGATAGACTCACTTCATATTATCAAGATTGATAGTAAAATTGTGGCATAATTAGGTGTGTATTTTCCCAGAAGCGAAAAAAGTTGCTTCTACTACTGTTTCAGATCATTATGGTTTTGGTAAAGTACCAAGAGAAAATCTTCTTTCTCTCTCATGTCAGCATCCATTAACTTGGTTGTCACACCATTCCAAATAACTGAGAATTGTGCGGTTTTTTAACGTTGCTCATAACCATCTGTCACACAGAAGTACGTGCTGTACTTTACCAATGGATTTTCTTTTGGATTTCACCTCTTATGTGACTTCAAATATAAATTCAAAATATCTGTATCTTTAGTAATATCTTTAGTCAGTATTTAATTTGTAAGCTTGTTTTCGTGGTGTAGTGGTTATCACATCTGTCTAACACACAGAAGGTCCCCGGTTCGATCCCGGGCGAAAACATACATTTTATTTTATCATTTCAGG
>LT727948.1:311925-339508 GCA_900157175.1 Oithona nana
TTTTTTTGTGTGTGTCAGCTTCTGCTTTTACTCAGCAATTGCTGAGCTGCTGATAATAATAATGGAGCGTGACCCGTTGCCATATTGTACCAAAACCAAAGTCGAAGAATATTGGTTGACAAAAGACCACCGGATGTTACGCACTCTGTAGTAGTGCTAAATGAAAGGTGTCCGGAACGTTCTGTCTCCCACTGTACTTTGAAGCTTTCTAAAAGACAGTTTTGATGGGACTCGAAAAAATCATTGGCCCAAAAATAGAAGACACCCACGCAATATTGAGCAATGGCTCGTGTCGCCATGCGCCACATCGAATTGGACCACTGCAAAAAATCCGCTACTGACTGAATAGTCTGCTAATTAATCACTTCATGCAATGGCACATTGTTTGAAAACACAGAAAAAAAGTCTCATTTGAAAAGTGGAAATATTTTTTTGAGAACCACGTAATTTTTTTGGCCATTAGTATTCCACTTAGGGACTGTACTACTGATGCTACTTTGGTGAAAATTCAAATGAGACATTTTTTGAATGATTTTCAAACACTTCTGGGAATATCACTTTAGATGTCGAGGACAAAAAGAAAGCAGAGCTAATGAGGTAATTATTATTCTAAGGATTTTTGATTATAGCCAAACAAGCTTTAAACTGATGTTTGTGTAAGAAATCTGTCGTAAAAACATCAAGAAGAGCAGCACATGGGAAAAAAGCGAGCGAAGCCGGCCTAATGATGCACTGGATTGCACTGAACACTGTTTGGGTTGCTGTTGATGTTTTGACAAGCTTGAGTTGTGGAGTAGCTCTCAAGAGACAGAAGTAAGCACGTGGCAAACGTTGTTGTCATCTGAGACCCACAAAGACACATGAGATAACAAAAAAAACTACACTTGAAACAAAAAGAAAATCTCAACATTTATCATATGAAACGTTTTGTAAATAAAAAAATCAAAGTTTTTGGGCCTGGAAAAAAATTGCCCTATTCGAACCCTGTATATTTCTCATATCTTTAGAAAAATAGGAAAAATACACCAAAAGGGTGATGTGGGTTCGAATCTCAGTGGGTGCAACAACATTTTTTATCCATAGAAATAAGTTTTCCGTTCCAGTCCCCTCCTCATTTGTCATAGTCTGTAGACATAAAAACTGCAAACCTTAATTTCCCTTTGTACATTCTTCTTCCCCTGCTTCTTTAAGAAAAACGAACCGCAAATTGACGGCTTTTTAAGCCGTTTCCGCTGCTCGTAATTGAATCTTAAAGTCAAAGTGCTAGTGGCCAAGCAGTGTGAACCTTACCAAAAATGTGTAGCATGCGAAAAGGAAGTTCTAACGTGGCAATGCCAGAAAAACTCCTTTCCCATGGATTTTTCTAATCTCAGTAGACTAACGCATTTCACACCTGCAAATAAAAGCTTCCGCATGATGGTGCTTAGTTCATAAAAATCGGGGAAAATATTACATGAGCCTTCAGATACCATTAGCTTTAACGCTAGGGGGTCAAAGTAGGGAAGTGAAATAACCGGAAAATCTATATTCCGGATGTTTGTCGGGGGGTTGACAAGCATTACAATTTGAATAAATTCTATAGTTGCAGATGCCGCCGCTCAATGAAAAATTCTTGACAAATCACATTTCACAGCACGAGAATAGGTTTAGCGCGTGGACATCCATGGAAATCCATCATCAAAATTCGAGCGTTTATTTCCGATTTGGATTTAAAAAACAGATGGAATATTTCGATAGGTGTCGTTTTTGTTTTTCTGTTTATTCATTATGTAAGGTTCTGACAGGCATATCAAAGATTCTCACTTTTTTTTAATGAAAAACCGGCACCAAAGCCAAATAAAAAAGGGCTGAATTGAAAATCACCGATGAATGTGCAACTCTAAGTAATTAGGTGTGTAGTATAGCACCACCATGCAGTAACAAACCAAAATTCAGAGTAGCCAAAGAGAGGGGGAACAAACAGAGAGTAGTAGTAGCAGAGATGTTCATCCACCGTGACATCATCATTATTGTGGGGGAGACACCCTATTTTTGAACAGCCTTGATAAATGACCAACAGAGAACGCTGAATTTTTCTATCGCCAAAATCTTTTGTTTTCCCATCTAATGTCTAATGAATTGAAATATTTTTGGTTAGATCAGAACTTTTCACACAAGTTAAAATATAGCTTTTAAAACTCGAATTTCCAACGCAATGCTTACTTTGGACATCTAGACAGAGTTTCCTTCTTTTGATGTTTAAAAACGCCACATGAGTTCCTGTTTACTTTGCTAAATATATTTGAAAGCCCTTGACAAATCCAGTATGTAGCCAGCATCACTACAATAACTTTTCACCTCTTGCTTCCAAAAATATCAAAGCGACAAAAAATAACATGACCTTGTTTTGACTCCAAACATTAATAATCCCATAGAAAAAAATCTTTTTGGAAGGAAGAGAAGAGGACAGTATAGCAGGTGTTGACAATGTATTTTTTCGGGAAAAAATATGGATGAACAATGATGGGCGTGTTCAGTGCAAACAATCCTTTTGAATTTGCCGAATAAGCTCATCATTATAACGCATTTTTGCCTTAGAACAATAGCACGACGTCATCCACAATGAGAAGTGATCCACGTGCCAACCAAACTCTAGACACAAAAGAATTTTCCATGCTAGCAGCAGGACACATACGGGGTGACATAAAAAACACAACGCCCTTAAATAAAAGGACAGAGGGTTGTAAACCACAGCACAGCAGCAGGATTTTTGGACAAGTGCTAATGGATCAAAATTAGTCCGTTTAAAATGTCACATCCTATGATTCATAGTTCAAATCGATGGTATTAACAAAGTACACCAGATTGGCTGTTTCTGAGTCAGAGTTTTTTATGCGTGAAAGCCAAGACTACATATACATGATATATTTTGCATGTGAAAAAATACATAATCATTCTGGCTCCATTTGAAAGGTTTCAAATCTTGGACTTTTAGGGCCAGCGCCAGAACGGCTTATTTTCCCCCACTATGTAATGTCTCTAAGGCATCTCCAATTCTTTTCACGTTGAGTTTGATGCTCTTAGAGATCTTTTGGCTTCTCTTATTCTCATCGGAATCTTTTCATCCTCGCCATATGTAAATCTCCCATTTCCCACGTTTTTCGTGACCATCAGACAATGCCTAAATCCTTGAAATATATAAATGTGGTATTTGCTTCCCTTCCCTGCTCAGCTCCCCAACTACACACAAAAATGCTCAGAATTTTTCCCCCTATGTCCAGATTTTTGAACAATACATTTATTACCATACAGGCTACTGTACAAAGCTTTTCTACTTCATCCCCATGACTAGTACTGGTCATCTGCATACCAATTTTCATGGGACAGATCAGAATGGCATCAGTAGCATCAAGTCATAAAACATTTTCACTCATCCATAGAGAGAGAAGCTCAATTTCAATGGGAAATATGCATAGCTGAGGGGGAAGGAAGAATGGACATTGAACAATTTGGGAATTTCCCAAAAATTACATGTTACCTACCCAAGTAAAAAATTAGTAAAATCCAAGTAAAGTGAACGTTCAAAATGTTCACTTTTCTAAAGCCAAGCAGACAATTAAGTCTACTTTGGCATTCAACAGTTTTTTAAGTTCATTTAATATTTTCTTTCTAGTCATGATTTTTGACAACTGTCACCTCAAATAAAAAAGTTGAAGAAACAAAAAAGTCATAGTATTTTGAGTTCAAAAGGGTAAACCTTACTAGTAGTACAAAGGACCCCCTACAGTGAAAAGTAACCCAAATGCTCCTTTCTCTACTCTTTTTCCCCACGAGTTTCTGCTGCTGCTTCTGCGGACTCCAGGGAATTGTTCAGACAGGTGATGGAATCTTTACTGCTTGCTTCCCTCTTTTGTAATTCTTTCATTTTGGGTCTGAAAATTCCATCTGACTGATGCTGCTGCAGAGAGTGAGCTTGACACAAAAGGGAGAGTCTTTCTGTAGCATTTTTCCCATGCTTCTATAGACTATACATATGCATATGATGATTATGTTCATGCATGTATGAAACTGACCATTTTGAGCATGGGAATTCATTATTTACACAATTATGCAGATTTCAATCTTTTTTCCCAGAAAAAGAAGAAGGGCAGCCCATCGTAAATCAAGCACAATAGAAATGAACGCTGCTGATGCAAATCTTTTTTTGACCGGCTTGTCAAAAACCGACGCTGCTCCAAATTGTTGCTCAAAATATGGAAAAACTATTCATTTCTACATTTTCAATGGAACATGGGATTTTCAAACAATTCATTTCAGTAGTACATACTAGCTAGGGGAGCATTTTGTTGTATTTTGCTGCTCTACTATGTAGCAAAGCCTTATTTTCTTGAGCTCCTTGCCTCCTTTTGTAAACTGTAATCCCGCAAGAGTAGTTGGGTGTAATGGTTGGGTTGTATATTTCGCTACTCCTACTGCTCCATGGAAGCAGCAAAATCTGATTAGCACCCTTGTCAGACTTGTGAAAGCAGCTTTTCCATCTGGTTTTCTAAATGTACCATCAAAGAAATTATACATTAGAAAGCATCTTAGAATGTACTATACTACAGGGTGTGTCAAGAAGTTTAGGCTAGGAAACCTAAGCCAGGACAGAACAAAAAGCTTTGTCAAGTGTATTTCTAATTGTAACATTACACCTTATGGAGTTTTTGGTGCCATGATTTCGCCCATTGTGTGGTGTGTAGATGATGGTTATCTCTTGTCAGCTTTGTGGTCTGTCTTCTCCCTATGCTCTATGAGGGTCTCTAGAATTGCTACTACTTTTTATTCCGAGTGCTCTAGTATCACGTAGGAAAAGTCTGGTAATCCATCTCTCGCGCTCGATTTGATCCTTGCCTTCGCCATGGAAAGCTGATCTTTTTTACTCTTGACAGCTATTTTGTTAGCATCACAGAAATTGACATAATGTGGATATGAACCGATGATTTTTCCTCATTTTCATGACGTTTTTCCAGCGTCATTTCCGAGCTAAGAGGGGATGATATTTATGATGACCCAAATCATGGAAATATCATTGACACTCCAAGTTCAGCTTCCAAAATAGTCTGAACATTCCCCACGGGTCAAAACCCTTGAATTTTTGGAGTGGGAATTCTTTCTGCTCAAGAAAGTATGACATCATTTAACACCTAGACACAGAAAGTCTTTTGTAGGTATTTTGACTGTAAAGCAGCCATCTGGGGTGCAGATAAAGAGAGTAAAATCCAAGTAAACGACAAGTTTTTGCTGTAGTACAAGCCAATCCATCAATTGGCTTACAACTTCCTTTTTCTTTTCAGTTTTTCTTTGACTTTTGTCTAGGACAGTTTGCTACTAACCGTTTGGTAGTAGGTGGTCTTTTGTCACTCTGCCCTATAGAGGATAATTGAGCATTGTGTGACAAATAATGAAACTGACCGCACCCCCACATGTATCACACCCCTGTGCGAACCTAACCCAAAGTCCAGTTCTAGACTAATTGCCCTGACTCAATGAATAGAAAGTCAAATGACTCAATTTGGTACAGTTTTTCGCAGTTCACACAAAGGGCACAACACCCCCGTAACTCCCAAGAATTAATTTGTCCACAGAATAATGCATTGCGTTGGTGACATTTGGCTTCTTTTCATGATCATATGAACTTAACAAGGTTCGATCCTGCTGAGTTTGACTATTTAGTCGTGAGGATTGGAACGCGGGGAAAACTCAAGTGATTGTCAAGTCTATTCATCAATCCATAATCACGGCAATTGTATTAGTGCCTAGCTAAAATCGCAGGACACAAAAAATATTTTTAAAAAGGCTTGGTTCCCTTGGACCTTCGGTTCTCGGTCGCTCCACTTTATTGGATTTTTTTTTGTGTAGACTAGGCAATAAGACTGATTTTCCAAACGCTGCCAAATGGTAGTCATATGCAAATTTGGGCTAAAGCGGTGGGCCACTCGACTAAATTGGATTGACCGAGGAGTTCCCCCCTGAGATGGATTCCACTGAATGAACATTGTGGCAAAGTTGATGATGATGATGACAAGAGCAGCGGCATCTCTCATATTCACTTCCGATCACCACATTGGAGAAATTGAATGGTTTCCCTTCTATGCTGTCAAAGAAGCGAAAGAACAATCGTGGAACGAAGAGCAGAAGAACGAAGGAAAGCGAAGGAAGGGGCTGCTTGTCACAAAATTGTATCTTGTCGAACAATGAAGAGCTACCGGAGAGGGAATCCCCTCAGTAGAAAAGTTGGCTTTTGTCTGTCTGTAGACTATCACTGGCAAATCAATTTCCCTTTTAAGGGTTCTCCTTCCTCCTCCTAACATTTTCAATGGCTAATTGACAAAAGAGGAATCAAGCTCACAATAAAAGTCTTTGCAATGTTGTAAATGAAACTTTTTGAGGGATTTTCAAACACTGTGAAAGAGTAATCAAAGTCTGTTGGTCATTTTGAGCTAGAGAAATGAAATATTTCTGCAGCAAAAGCAATTCTGGTCACCCCTGATAAAAAGCTTTTTCTAATAACGTCAACTATGTCTCGTAGAGTATAAGGGTAGTAGCTAGCAGAATGGAAGCATTGAAACGTGAAAAATTGGATCACAAACTTTCCAGACTTTGTGTAAAACATATTCATGTTTAGATTTATGGTACCGTAGTAGCTCTTTTTTTGGTCTACTTTCTTTTCCCCCATACTCTACCAGCGGCAATAAACCCCAGAGAAATTATAATGTTTATATTTGGTAGTTGGGGACACCACAATCCACACACACAAAAAAAGTTTTCACTACTTTATTTCAGGCAAAAAAACAGAACAGAAAATCTTCTAATATTCAGTGCTTGTAAGTCATTTTTCAGGAGAACTTAGTCTTGTATGCATGCGTAATTACAGAGTTATGATATGTCAAAATGCTAATGAGATGTGACTGTCTGTAGAGCTGTGGGCAAAAAGCCAAATTATTGTGTACTAGCAGTGTCGAGGCCGGATTTTCGTGATCAGATGATTCTGTTTGCAATTCCGGCTGTCAAAGTTTGTCGCATTGCGTGTTCAATCATCCTCTGCTGCCTCTATCCAGAGCCGCATAACACACACAATAATAAGTGATTCATTTGATGTTACAAAAATCCAGCTCAAAAATCTCCTGAAAAATTCCAGGTCATAACCTTTGTTGTAGAGAAAAATCCCTGATGACAGTTTAGTCATTGAGAATTTTAGGTGGGTAGTCTGTGACCTGCAACTTTTAAGGCCGCTTTGTTACTACTTTCTTCCTAAGCTAAAGTACAAATCAAGCAAACGAAATAGTTTTACTAGTTTTTCACGGAGGCTTTGCAAAACACCGCCGCTGCGAGTTGACCTGAAATTCACCTGCATTAACTTTTCCAGGCACTTTTAGAATGCTTCCTCTAAAAAAGTTTAAAAAACAATTTTCCAACAGGATCATTTCAATTTTCAAACGTATCTAGAGTGGAACGATCGAGGAACGAAGGACCAAGGTGAGAAGCGTTTTAAGTTTTTTTTGACAAGGAACATTTCATGTAATTGTTTAATGCTTTGAAATGCAGCGAATTTATGTGCATTATAAAAAACCTTTCTAAAAAAGGCCTTCCATAGAAATTTTGTATATTTTAAGCCAGTTTAAGCTATTTTAGTCTATAAAGTAAATGCATTTGCGTTATTATGAGGGTCATCATGTGTCGTAAGTAAGTAGTTCCGTAAATATGCGTCGCATTCGGCGGCTTTTGGCCAACCTTTGACTTCGACGGCGTAACTGGTGAAAGCCCTGGGCCGCGCCGCGCATGCGTGACATCTAAGGCCAGAGGGCGCGCCACGCGTCGTCGACCCGTTGATGACAAAGCATGGCGACCCGAGGGTTACGGAGGTTACGACGGTGGCGTAGGGCCACGTAGGGTGGCGGCACCCTTAACCGCCGACCGCACCGCTAATCCCCGTTCAACAAATTTAAAGAGCGCTGCTCTGGGTCTGCGCCCCTCTAATGCTCTGAACTACGGACATCCGAAACGAAAGTCAAGCAGATCATCACTACTGTTGAGTAAAGTGTCAGCGTAAGGTCACAGCATTATTATTATACCAAATACGTACCAGCCCCAAAATTCTGCTGGATACTATGGCTCTGGTGGCTACGGCCCCAAGTACCGTCTGGCGGGACCCCAACGTGATGTCGGCCACTGCAAACACCATCAGTTCAATCAGTCAGCCTTTACCTAGTTTGAGTTCCAACGGTGACGAACTTGTCCGGTTGCCACATCCGGGACATTTAGGCTATCCACAAGGCTTGGAAAGTTCCAAATCTGATGATGATCATTCTGATATTGAATGTGTAGTTTGTGGGGACAAAAGCAGTGGAAAACATTATGGCCAATTTACATGTGAAGGTAATTTTGAATTTTTCTTTGACATTTTTGAGGTATTTAATTTTTCACACCTACAATGAATCTGGAATTTTTTTTTGTAGGCTGCAAAAGCTTTTTTAAACGTTCCGTGCGAAGAAATCTGACATACCAATGCCGAGGGAACAAAAACTGTGCGGTTGACCAGCACCACCGAAACCAATGTCAGCACTGTAGACTTAAGAAATGCCTCAAAATGGGGATGAGAAGAGAAGGTGAGTTTTTTGTTATTTCAATGCTAAAGCTGCTCCACAGTAGAAGAAGACAGCTCTAAACATGCTGTGAAGCAGCAAGCAATGCTCTGATTCTCGCATGAGAGATGAATCAACAAGACATAGCGTGGGAATTTCAAAACAAAAATGACCATAGCAACCACTATACAATCTTTGAAATCCATCTTAAAGTATGGTGAACTTACAATTAGTACTACAGCTAAACGTTTCAGAATTTTTGTTTTTCAAACCACAAGCAAAAATTCATTTAAAACATCTGGGCTTTTTTCTAGCCGTGCAACCAGGTCGAGTTCAAAATGCTCCTCCAGGCATGATGGCTGCCTATGGATTTGGTGGGCACATGGGTGGCGATCTCCTGGGTGCCCAAGCTGCAGCCCAGGCCTCGTCCTATCTGTCCTCTCATGTCTCCATGTTGTTACGAGCTGAACCCTACGGGTCTCGATATGGGCCTCATTTGCCACCCGTTTCTGCTCCCCCTCCCGTGATGCCAATGCCTACCAATAACATGATAGGCATTGATGGTATTTGCGAATTTGCCGCTAGGCTTTTATTCAGCGCTGTGGAATGGACCAAAAACATTCCTGGTTTTCCTGAGTTGCCAGTCAGTGATCAAGTGGCTTTGCTTCGATTGTCATGGTCAGAATTATTTGTGTTGAATGCATCCCAATGCAACATGCCTTTGCATTTGGCTCCCTTGTTGGCTGCGGCTGGACTTCATGCTGCACCCATGGCGGCAGATAAGATGTTGGCTTTTATGGATCATATTCGCATCTTTCAAGAACAAGTTGAGAAACTCAAGTCGCTTCAAGTGGATAATGCTGAATATACTTGCATGAAAGCCATTGTGCTTTTCTCCACAGGTACATAAATTAAAAAAAAAGTATTTCATCTTTTCTGTACTAATCAGTAAGTAAAAGGTCCAAATCCATACCTTCCAATCCGCTTTACTTTTACTCGCCTTGCTCGTAAAAGCTTCACGGTTCTGACTTCGCTCGAACCTTGTTTGCTTCACTTCAATTAATCCAATGTTTATTTCAAATTGTAGATGCACCAGGCTTGAGCAATGCACAAAATATCGAGCAACTGCAAGAAAAGTCTCAATGTGCCCTGGAAGAATATTGTCGCACACAATACCCCAATCAACCCACTCGCTTTGGCCGACTCCTCTTACGACTCCCCTCATTAAGAACAGTTTCATCTCAAGTCATAGAGCAAGTCTTTTTCCTTCGCCTTGTTGGCAAGACTCCCATCGAAACACTCATCCGAGATATGGTTTTGAACGGAAGTAACTCTAATGTATCTCCTTTGATTTCCAACGGCACTTCACCAGTTCCACCACCAATCGTCAACACTAGTTCTGGTCCACCTACAATACCCGTATCGGTCCCATGGTCCCCAGCCTCCACTTTGGTCTCAACTTCACCTACAAGTTCAACTAGTTCAATGGCTGCCGCGGCAGCCACTTATGCCAGCATGTGACATATGATGAGGCACATCAAAGTGCCGCCACCACCCGATTCCAGCACTGGTGAAGAACTACCCTCTACTCATTCAGTGGAAAATCTTATTGAGCATCCAGATTCCTCCCCTAAATAAGACAAAAGAACTTACCAAGCAACCCCCATTCTATAAACACTAAATTGAGCTGCCAAAGTGTGTACAATGCAAAATCCACTTTAACTTCGATATTTCCCATCCCCCCACCTATTTCTCCTCTTCTTAGTCATTGATCAGCAGAGCCAAAGAACAAAACCCTTTTCCAAATGAGTCAAAGTATTCGATTCTGTACACTGTGATACACCTAAAAGTAGAAGAACGCCGCGCATCAGACAACTACTTACAAACTACCCCAAAAAAAGTCATAGATTCAAGAACTTTTCCAGAGCTTCAATCAGTTTTCTTCTTACCTAGTCCTCCCCCCACTTCAAAACCTTCTGAAGAGTGTAAATTGAGTCACTCTAATTTTTTGACTGATCTAATCTTTTTGAAATTATGCCTACTCCTACAAACTAGTACTACTCCAAACCTAAATATCTACAATATCTAGAATGACAAACTGTAAAATTGTTACCACAATTCATTTAGAACATGATGATCAGAAAAACAGAGTTAGAAAACTGTATGCATGTAAAATCTTAATTGATGACAAAATAAAAAAAAAAAAATAATTCGTTGCTGCAAAACAAAAACACACAAAAAATATAGTCTCAGGCCTTGTTTTAAAGCCTTGTTTGCAAATGACTTTTAAACTGAGAATTCAGAAACTTTGAATTTTTCCAAGAAGAAAGCTTCATTAAAAGTTTAGACTATCCTCTGTATTCGAACCCAAGACTTCCGTTTGGAGGTATGTTTTGATTGTCTCGATCAAGCGATATAACAGGGCCTGTTGTTCTAATACAAAATTTTGCTGTTCAGCACAAAAGTTGATAATATCATGCTTGCAAGCAAGCAAGCCCTCCTTTTGAGTTCTTCTGGAGGTCAAAAGGGTCAGACGAACTTTAAGAGCAGCTCACTGCTGAGAAAATAGCTTCTCTCCTACTACTCGACTAGTGCATTACTACAACATTTGTTGCTTTTCTTAACAGTAGATAAGAAGTTTAGACTGACTGACTGCTTACTGGCCTTGCTAAGTCAAGAACTTTGTTGAGGATCAAAAACGAGTCCATTAGCCTTATGTGTGATGCACTCTAAAGCTTCTCATTTTCTGATGTCTGCTGAGTTGAGACAAATGTTGCTGTACAATCTAAAAGTTAATGGGAGTTTGATAAGGGTTATGAACTATGATCTCCTCAATGTAGCTTCTCTGATTCTGAAACGCCAAAATCAATACGCATACATGTCTCAATTTGGAGAGACACTAGATGGCGGTAATAAATTGAAAGTTATGGCCAATGTTACTTTCCCTTTTTAGAAAGTCCTTCTCCACTATGAAAATGTTGATGAATTTCTACATGTAAAAGATATTTTTGCCAAGTAAAATGAGACTTTTTGATTGTTTTTCAAAACACTGTGACAAGTCTCCTCCAGCCTTTGATAGGGGTACCTACTTGTTAGTTCTTGAATTCCTAGCGTCCTTTGTTTAGTTGAGTAGATGGGGTTTTTGCTCGTTTATTCATCTTATTCTGCGAGTCCAGATAAACCCATTTTGTGTCAGAGTCTCATCAAGGCGTGCTCAGATTTAAAGCTAGGGGAGCATGCACCTAGTAGTCAGTCTGCCTCTCGAGTTTTCACAAATTATCATACCTTCATGGTGGGGTCATAATTTACTAGACTAGCTGGAATGCAGCATAATTGAGGGTCAGAATGGAGTTGAGCATAGGAGCAGTGACTTTCTTACACACAATTCTCTAGTTTCATTCTTGACATAATGTTTTATTTTTTGGCTGATGGAGCAATTTCAAAGATATGAAAATAATCCAATACTGATTCAATTGAATTATTGATAAAAAAATTGAAGGCCTAGAATGGATAGGATGAGGCGCGCAAATGTTGAATGCTGAAACTTCAAATTGGATTTTTGGCCCGAAAAACGTTCTCTCTACTTTAGCAATTTCCCGTTGATTGGAGTCATTTGAGCATCTCCTACTGCGACCGATCCGTCAACCAAGGTGTCAAGAGACACCAATTGCTTTCTGACTAACCTAGGCAAGATGGTCAAAATTGACTAATTTGCCCAGGGAAAATTAGGACAGGTGACTGACTCAAAATTCGAACTGCTGCATTTTACATCAAAAATGCATTTCTCAATTTCTCTCTCTTAAAATCCTTTGCATTTTTAAAAGAATAGCGCCAAGCACAGTTTTTGAAAATCACTCAAAAAGTCTCATTTTACAGCATTGCCAGGAGGCGAGCCACGTTTATTTTCAAATTAAAGTTTTTGAGGTACTTTTAATTTTCTTGACAAAAATAAATATTAGAATCTTGGCTATTTTTGAAATTCAAAAATTCAAAGATGAGATTTTTCTGGTGATTTTTGAACATTGTGTGTGATGTCAAGACAAGCAGAAGAAGAGAAACCTGAATGAATCTAAGATAATCAAAGGTCTGTGCCAATCCGCAAAACTTCTTTTAATCGTGGGAAAATTCGGTAACATTGTAAAAAAAAAAAAAAACTACGAAATGATAATCAATAAAAAAAGTGTGTACATATCTAACCTCTCATTCTTTTTTTTTCTGGAGCCATTTAAAAGTTATCTTTATGGGGTTTGAGAGCTTAGGGCGACCATTTTAACCTTAACCCAAACTAAGAACGGAAGCGCTAACGACCTGATGATGACCCTTAAACTCCATTTTGAAAGCCATTCAATAAGGAAGATGTCTTGGCACTTTAGCTACTACCGAATTCCATTCCGGACTGAAAAACATGACTTTTTGAACTACAGAGTGTTCACTGTTCAGGTAAGTTTTGAATAGGGTACTCGGCAATGTCTTAAAGCTCAAAAAAGTTAGTTGACGTTGGGTGGGGTGATTTTTAGCGAATCTTCCAAATATTTGAATTTCTACTTTGTCTTTGTCACAAAGAAATGAATTGACATGTAGAATATAATGTTGATTTTTGGCGCGAACATTCAAATATATTTAGTTTAGAGATAAACGTAGTAGCTCCCAAGTCCCATCATCGTAGTTTGCAACATTGAAAAATGAGACTTTTTGAGATATTTTCAAACACTGTGCATACTGTTTTCCTCGTTCCGGTCGCTTTCATTTCAGGCAAGAAGTCTAATGCTCATTTTTCCAAATCCTATTGATTTTCAAATCTAGCCTTGAGCCAATGCATCATAAAAATAGAGGTCGTTTATAGCATCAGTTCGAGAAGGAGTCTGAATGTAGCCATAGTACAGTAACCCCTTTTGATCCTCACCAGATTTTTTATAGCCTTTCACCATTCTTTTTTAAAGATGTCTTAACTTCTTTAGTATCTCAAAAAGTCTCATTTTGCAAACGGAATTGGAACCAATCTTATTTTTTACAAAGTGAAAGGTTAAAATGGAAGACATATTACTCAATTTTTTAGAGTGATTTTAAAAAAACTTCCAAGATTATTGCTTACTTATAAAAGCGCAACGATGTTTAGACGACTCTCACAACCTACATAAGCGAATCAAGGCACCAGCACCACATTGCGAGTTGATTAAGTGTATGTATCAATTTTGTTCATTGTAAATTGTTATGCTACTTTTCATGGAGCAAATTGATGCACCTGATCCCGAAGAATAAAAATCCGTCAAAGCTCATCAAGATAAAACCTAACCTAACCTAACCTACTCAACCACTAAATAGGTTCTGGGGGTGATTGTGATCCGAGACAAAAACATAAATATCGGGTCCTGTTTTGTTTTGTTATAATAAATAGTCAGGTTAAGTATAAGTTAGGTTATTATATTATAAGTCGGAAGCAAGGTCAAGTTGGTTTATAGTTAGGTAAAAGATAGGTTAGTTTATGGTTAGGTCAGGTTAGGTTATAGTTAGGTCAAGTCAGGAAATAGTTAGGTATATGCATGTTAGGTTAGGTTATGGATCAGATTATTCCAAAGACGTGTTCGTCATGGGAATAAAATCTAGATGAACCGGAGGTATGAAAACTCTAGATGAACCAGATGTATGAAAAAAATCTAGATGAACCAGAGGTATGAATACAATCTAGATGAACCGGAAGTATGAAAACTCTAGATGAACCGGAGGTATGATGTTCTAGATGAACCAGAGGTATGAAAAAAATCTAGATGAACCAGAGGTATGAATGAAATCTAGATGAACTGGAGGTATGAAAACTCTAGATGAACCGGAGGTATGATGGTCTAGATGAACCGGAGGTATGACGGTCTAGATGAACCGAAAGTATGAAGTCTAGATGAACCGGTATACACCCGTTGGATCCTGGTTTTAAGGTAGCTTTATTTCTGGTTGGTCGATTTTTGACAGGTGTTGGTTGTGGTGGATTTGCATTGGTACCTCCCTTGTTTGTTGGAGAAGTGAGTGAAACAGCAATTCGAGGATCCTTGGGTACTTGTATGCACCTTATGTTGATCTTTGGTAAAGTCTTTGTCAGTTCTTTTGGAATCAGGCATGCTGTCAGCGTTGATGTCATCAGCGGACTCTGCATTGTCCCTCCCTTAGCATGTGCAGCAATGCTGTCCTTTATTCCTGAAACTCCTTACTTTTTGATCACTAGAGGTAAGGTATCTGAAGCCCAAAGTGCTTTACATTGGTTCAAAAATGGGAAAGAACTCATAGATATCCAAAGAGCTTATGAAGACCAGCGGAAAATTGGTTCAATTACTTTTGTTAAGTTGATCACTGATTTGGTTTATCTCCAACCTTTCCTCTTGATGACAGCATTAATGTTTTTCCAAATGTTTTCTGGTATCAATGCGGTTAATTTCAACCTGGTCAGTATTTTTCATGATGCTGGAAGTCAAATGGATGAAGGATTACAAGGGTTTATCATCAATGCAACACAAGCAAGTACTTATCGCATTATTTATCTAAGTATGTATGATTACATGCCTATGTTCGTCTTAGATTTTTGCGTGTGGTTTAGCAGTGGTGTTGGTCGATAAATTAGGGCGGATACCGCTTTTGAGTATTTCGGGAACACTAATGAGTATCTCCATCTTTGCAATGGGAGCTTTCTTCTACTTGAAAGAAAATGCCGAAGATGATGATCTAACCAAAATGACTTCTGCTGCAGTCGATGACATAGCTTGGTTACCATTGGTTTGTTTGATTACGTACATTGATGCGTTCTCTATTGGCTTTGGATCTCTTCCATGGGCCATGAATCCGGAACTGTTTCCCCAAGAAGCTAAAGATAAAGGAACATCCGTCATGGCAACGTAATACACCATTTTAATAATCAAGGACTAAATAGTTACTTAGGATACAATTTGTTCTTTGTTTTTAGATTCAATTGGTTCTGTTCTTTCTTTGTTACATTTTTCTTTGTGGACATTAAGGAAGGTCTGAATAATTCGGGATGTTACTTTCTCTTTGGATCCATTTGCTTGGTCGGCGTCATTTTTATCCTGATCTTTGTGCCAGAGACTAAAGGAAAAACTAATGAGGATATGAGAAATTACTTTCTGAATCGAATTGGTAAGAAGCCCTTATCTACTTGCAACAGCAATGGAATGTTTCAAGATGACAATACAACTTTATAAACTAACAATAATGGATGAAATAAAAAGTTTTGCAAGGAGTAAAATTAATGAAAAGTGGTCGTGATTGATTATGTTCGGTAGACAATCTGAGATGAAAATTAATAGTCCTTTATTCTTTAGGTGATGGTACATTATCCGTATACTGTCCAATCCAGTTACCGGCGGGTTCGTAGTTAGCCACCACAATAGTTTTACCGTTCTTGTTTTTGGCCTTGCCAATGCCCAACTTCTTCGAGTTCTTCCACACAACTTGAGTAAAATGGCCTGGAGAGACAAGTTTGAGAATTGGTTTTATCGAAAATCACTAATCAGTCTGTAGAAGAGACTCTATCGACTCACCTGAGCTTAAATTAGTTGGTTCAGCTCCAAAGTTGTACTTTTTAATTTCAGAATACCAAGAATCCACTGGTTTATCTCCAGGACATTTGGCTTTAGGGTTAGACGACCACGAGCAGTACAAGTTTTCGCCTAACTCTTGATTGGTTCGATGCTCAAAAGTGTCTTCACGAGCCAACTTTTTAGCCCATTCCTCCGCATAAGAACTCAACTAAAAAATGGGAGTGAAAATTCAAATGAGACATTTTTGATGGTTTTCAAACACTGTGGATTAAAGCAAACTTTTCCTGTAATTTTTTGCTCCAATTAAAAAAGTGATAAGTTTTTGCCTTTTAGATTTAGATTTCAATCTTACTTTTTTGTCAAGTTTTAATGGAGGAACTCCATGTTTTTGTCGGTAGTCGTTATGAGCTTTCAATGCTTCTTCTTGAAACTTGTCTTCATCTTCATCATCAGAGCTGCTATCCGAAGATGCATTGGCCACTGTAGCTCCTCCTTGGTTCTTGAAATCAAAGTTTGGTAGTCCTCCAGAAGTTGTAGTAGTAGTAGTTGTCAGGCCAGGAAACGCGCTCGTATCAAAGCCGGCGAAGTCTGAATCATCAGTCACTTCTTTGTATTCCGTTGTCGTTTCAGTCACAACTTTGCCCTGTGAACAGATGAAAAGAAATCTATCAAACAGATATCAATCTCAAGGTTTTGAACTTTGAGCTACTTTTATGCTCATTTTGGGCAGGTATACTAAAGGTACTCATAATTGAGGTTTTCAAGCTTTCTTTTGGGGTTATGTAATCTTGACCCAACAAAAGGGGGTAAATATAGTAGTATTAAAACTGTTATTGGGACACTGACATCTGGTAAAGTTTTTTGGATGGTTTTGGTAAGTTTGACCCTCCTAATGGCTTTGCTAGCCGTAGTAGTGGTGGTAGTCAATTTTGACGAGGACGAGGCCATGACGACACTTCAACACCTCCTACTTTTTGTTGTGTGTTATCTCAACTGATGACAAATCCCGGATGAAAACTACCGCAAACATTTTCTCGCTGATAAAAATGTGCTTTACAAGCCTAATCTTTTATGATCCATGACGACATGTAATCAGAGAGTGGCCAAGGTCAGGAAGGCACATTTCAACGAGGCCGCTAAGAGCCTCAAGCAGGCACAGAGGGACTGTTGTCGACGGTGATAAAACTTTTACTATGCAAGGGAATGTCGCAAAAAATATGGAAGGAAGGGGAAATTGCACTAAAATCCTCCAGGTGCACAATCACCATAATCACCAAAAATGTCTCATTTATTTTTTTTTTCATTATTTTTTGAACTTGCAAAGCAAAAAAAGCAAAAAAAAAATATAGAATTCGCTTCACTCGCTCCGCTCGAAATAAAAACTTACGTTGGGCAAAAGTCTTTCGTAGGTTTGGTAAGCTACTTCAAATGGACAATCTTCCATGGTTGTGAACCCACAAGACACTACTGTGAAACTACATCGGTTTTTGTCTTTGAACCTAGGTATAGTACAAGACAAGAGCACTCCAGCCCAGATATGGCCATGTTTTCAATATGCGGTGGACAATGTGTCCAAACTGACGTCCCCCCACCAAACATCAAGATCAAATCTTAGCTTCAGGTACTTCAAAGTTCAAAAACCTTAAAGATTTTTCTGGTGGGGATCATAATGTATTCAGAATGACACTTTTTTTGTTGAATGGATTTTGACACGACCTGTTATCTTGCAAAGTGAGAAGTTTTTAAAGTGGATTTCCAGAGCCTCTATTGTTTCTTTTCATGCATAGTGCATACTACATTAAAGTCCATTATGTGTTGATAAAAGTCCCATTTATCTTTTTCCAGTAGCTTTGAAAATTATGGACATGAAACATTAGACTCTTACAGAAGCCAAGAAACGACAATTTGACCAAATAAAGAAGCAGACATTCGAACCTTAAAAAAAAGTAAACTCAGGCAATGATGACTTGAAAATTGTATTGATATTTTTTTCACTTAGGTATTTGAAACGTTTTTAAAAATATATTATGGTTGGTGTCCTTTGCTTTAGAGATGCCATGTTTGGTCAGAGCCCATAAAAACGCTACTTTGAATGTCCGGAAGGTTGCCATGCCAGTAAATTAGAGTAATGGAAACTGCCACATCATGACGGATCGGCTTTGATTAGCATCCAAAAGCTCCAAAAATCCAACTTTTTTAAAAGCTTTGATGCTGTGCAAAGGAACCTTTTTACTGCCTAGAAAACAAAATGGACCTCCTCAAGGACTACAAGCAATGCTTAGCTAGGAATGAAATGAAGAAGGGTAGAGCCACAGAGTGGTTCAGGCTGAACCGTTCAGCAAAATCAATTTGCTCGGCTTGGAACACCCTGTGTATTCATTTAGATTGGCTTGAAATAACCTTTGACACTGTATGTAGAGTTCAAAAAGTCAATCTTGAATTACAGGAATGGCAAACCTAATTTTCTGAACCCTTCTTCCAAGTTCCTTTGCCAAAACATTCAAAGTTTTAAATATGAGAAGGGTAAATGCACCGAGGAGGCATTCATTGAGAATAAATTCTTTGAAGTTCAGAATTTGAGATGATGATGCGGCTGCTGCAACTTATCGGCGGTGGCGCGAGTTTAATGCAAATCTCTCTTAGCCGCACATCACATAATGGTATTCAAGGTTATGGGGTAACTATTGCTTGAATGGCTTAATTCAGTTGCTTGAGCTCCCCTTTTGGTCCTGCAGCGTACGCAAGACGCTATGGAAGTGTTGAAAGTGCCTCTTGATTGATATCTTGACCCTAGCCCAAGGTTGAATTTCAAACCGGACTTTAGTGGTAAAGGGGGATGCAAAAAAATTATGAACACGCATGGCAGCAAAACCGCGAGACCAACTCGTAGCGTGTCATCACTTTGTCCACATTAAAAAACGTGCGAATCTAAGCGCTCCGCACACGCATACTTTTGCTTAGGAATTGCTACTATGTACTACTGAAAAATAGACAAAACTTGACCTTTACATTAGTCGCTAAGACAAATGAACGACTAAAGTGCTTTGGGCTTTGAAGGGATAATATTGAGGTTCAAACAGAGCGGAAAAGGAGCCTTGAAAATTGATGCGCGTGAACAAATGTTGAATTTTAAAGCTTGAGTGCGAATTCTTTTGTCAAATTGAATCAAGTATCACGATAACCTGCTGAGCTACAATGGTTAGAAATGGCCTATGAAGTCATTTTACATTTGCAACGAGCTACGTTTGTTTATAAAGTGTTTGAATTTTTACGCCAAAAACAGACAGAATTTAAAGGTGCAACTGCAAATGCGACATTTTTGGTGATTTTGCAGCATTGTGCAAAATAAAGAGTGTTTCTACATATTAATTTCTTAGTTCTTACCCTTCTCACTGCACTCTAGTGGAAGTTGAACTTTTGGGCTAGATGGCGTTTATGCAAATGGTTGCAAAAAGCCTTTTGTTTACAGAATATTTTTAACTATTATTGTCAGAATTTCGACTTTTATCAAGTAAAATAATTTTCGGGATTTCTTTAAAGATTTAAGAAGAATTTTTTTTTTCAATTTTGAAATGGAGTTCCCAACAGAAATATGAACCATAATGTTGAGATTTCAACAAAAGAGAGCGTAATCGATTAAGGGTTTACTTCGTGATTTTAGTAAAATTTCTAGCTTTTTCTGACCGAGGAAAGTAAATATTGAGGATATGTAATTGAGTCTCATATCTTAAATCTTCTGCATTTCTCAGGCTCATAATTGAAAGCTAACTCTTTCAAGTCATCTCAAACTAATCTGAACAAAATTCAAATAAATATGTAATGCAATGAGACATTTTGGATGACTTAGCACAAACAAATATGTTACTTTCTTAACTCTTACCTTATCCCACTCAAGTTGAATTGGAACTCTGTAAACCACCGAAGTTTTTTGGGTAGCTGCCGTTGCAGATGCTAAAGGCAAAAGCACCACTTGACTCGGTCTTCTTACAGTTTGCACCATGTTTTTTTTTTCTTCTTCAAACTTTCAGACTATTTTCATAGCACTGAGTACTCGTCTCTATTTTAAAGTAACGCTAGCTCAGGATATGCTGTGATGAAGGGCCTCTAGGTGCGTAGAGCTCAACCATCAGACTGACGCATTTTGCGCGTCATTGTTGGGGGCGACAGACAGCAGCAGTTCAAACCATGATGCGCAGGTTTTACACTAAGCTCTAAAGCTCAGCTCAAGCTCATAAAATCTAGGATGTTACTCTTGTCCGACACGCAAAAGTGACAGTAAAATGTCAAAAAATTTCAAAGGTGACATCAATTGACTCAAATTGACTTTGAAAGGATCCCCCAATCCTCATGCGTTAATTCAAGAAATTTTTTCAATATTTTTGGGTCATTTTGGATGGTTTGGGCGGTGCCTTTTGAATGTCAAAAAATGTTTCATTCCTGGAAAATGAGTTTTGTAATTGGAGCCAAAGTGCCCTCTATCCTCATTATCATCAGCATAAACTTGAAAAATTCCAAGAATCGAGAATTAACATCAAGGACAAACACAAAATTGTTTCCAGAGAATTGAAAGTTGAGCAAAAACACAGCGTAAAAAGTGTGCATAAATATGCTTTTTTACTATATCGAGGTCTTAGTGTACTACTTAGGAAAAGTGCATAGGGACGGATGTATAGTGTCTACGCTTTAATTCTTTAAAGAATCCTCTCATAAATCTTACTTTGAAAGTTGTTTTGGTCTGAAAATGGTCAACAAAGTTCTGAAGATGCCTTTTCTTAATCCAGTACTTAGTGGTGGACAAACGTGAAAAGCTGGGACATTTCCCTTCTTTCCAATTTGCATGCAACGAGGCACTACGTGTCCATAATGTCAAATGGGCACAAAGGACCTCAATCAACAAGAGAAATGTCTTGAGATAAGCGATGATGCTCAAGGTCAATAGATGAGTAGCTTCACCAAGAAGATTCCATGCTAAGCTATGATCACTCATCGATGCCTTAACATTATTAATGGAACACCATATAACACGTACAATTATTATCATCTCGTAATCAATTTGTACATCGTACGTGAAGTATTGAGACTTTTTAAGCGATCTTTTCAAACACTGTGCATGCGTATGACTCAAACCTTGCGGCCTTAAAAAAGTGTCTTTTTGTAGGTTTTTGTTTGATCATCTTACTGTACAAAAATGTACCTAAGTAACTCTGTTGGAGGCCTAAGGATAATTTTCCTCTTGTCCCTTTTTGGCATCCGCCTCCCTATCATTTGTAACTTATTGCTAAACAAAAAAGTTAAGAGTGATGTGCACGTTTTGCGGAGAATAATAGGCACCATAATTCAGGTAGGAGGTCTCCATATCCTTAACTTAGCCAACAGCTGTACATAATTGGCCCTTCTCTAAACGGAGATTAATATCCGACACTTTATGGTAGCACTATTCCAGTGGCCACCACCATAGGTCCATAGCCACTCAATTTTTTCTTCCAAGCTTCGATGCATTGCATTGCAAGGACATCTTGTTGGTCTTTGTTTATTTGGCAAATAAAGCTTCCATGGTTTTTCTTTCGTGCAAAAGTCCATTCAATACGATAATAAAGCATATTTTAAAGGCAAATATTTCAAGCTATTATTTTTGTCATGAAAATTGAAATGAGGTATTTTGGGTGGTTTTCAAACAATGCGAGCTTGTCAGAAAATTGAGGAGGCGTTTGCTTGGCAATGATGATGACCACCTTTTAGTTTAACTGTTCATTTGTCACGATCACATGATGATGTGATCGAACGATAATTAATCCCCAGGATTAGGGCCTAGTGCCTGACGGTACTCCAATATTTCCGGATTACTATCTATTGAGGACATCACGAACTAATCCCATACTATTTGAAAACTTTTGGTGCATTTAGATCATTGGGAAGTTTTCTTTTCTTTTATACTTAGTTGAAAGAGAATCTTTGCGTGAATGAGGATAGCCTCCTTCTGGAATGCATTGCATTTTGGCCCCCAATATCATAAGAACCAAAGTTCTTCATTGTACTACCAATGCAACATGACTACATGCGGTCTCAACATGACAATAAATGTCTTCTACAGGCTTCTATTTGGTTGGATTTCCTATAAAATGAGAATCCTCTATGCATTAGGTTTTCTCCTCTTCATAGTGTCGCTTCTTTCGGGGGATAAATTGCTTTGCGTGGTGTATGCTACGCGTATATCCAGGTTCCCTGAAAAATACTGCACAAATACGTAAAAATTTTGCATCTAGCTGTTGAAAGAAGCAATTTCTAGCAGATTCCCTAGAGGAAAACTGACCATGGCCTTCAACTAGCTCTACCAGAAGGGGAACTATTTGAGCTGAGTGTTTGGGAAAGTAATTATCACTTAGAAGCATCGGGCCTATCGTACAAATATTCGGCTCAATGCTTGTTTTTCTCCCCAATTGCTAAGTGGCCTTTTTGTTTAATTCAATTTTCATCTAATGGATTTTCAAGTAAAGTGCTTTTCAATGTTTACTTCTCACACGACATAATGGTGTGAGGTATGAGATCTCAAGGCCAAAATTACTGTTCATTTCACTTTGCACCTGGCCTTTTTTTCTAATGCACTTTTTTGTACGAGAGGATTGAAAAAGTTGTGTTAAAAAGCGGCTTGCGTAGGATAGTACAAAGTCGGGCCAGGGGAGGCGCGTGGAGAGAGGCAGTAGAGCCAGAAAAAAGCACGTGACTACAGTGGAAGGCCTTTTTTATGTTTCTCTATCACATGGATGTACATTTAGGTACAAGTAGTATGTACTAGGAGTACAGCCCTTCTTTTTCTGCCTCTGGCGAGCGACGCCAACTCTAACCTTGCTTCATACGGAAAGTTACGTTCTTACTCCGCTAACAAGATTTTGCTTTATCTCATTTAGCTAGTATACCTACTTAGAACTGCGAGCGAAACGAATTGAACGTTTGGTTGCAGTTTTCAGGTTCACTTCCATTGACCAGTTCATCCAATTAGGTACCTATGGATTGAATTGTTGCTCTCAGAGCTAAAGCTAGTGCCAAATGCAACTTGTTTTTTGACTTTGAAAATTCATTTGTCTCTGCAGTTAGTCAGTCAGTGGAAATGCATCAGGATGACTGTGGATCACGACTCTATTTTTCGCGCGCCGCGTCGTCGTTCTTGTTTTCTAGCTGTAACCAAGTTCTCCATTCTTATGTCACCCTAGTAGTAAAAGCCTTAAGGAAAGCCATGGGCTTTCACATCTCCTTTCTCTCTTGACTCAAGTACTGAAGTCCTTTTTTCGCGCATTCTTAGCAGCTCCTCTGCTGATATGGTAGAGCATCACTTGACTTTTTACTTCGGTAACCTGTATTCTTTTCATGCTAAGTCGGTAGCAGTAGTATTTTCTTATCTTCTATCCCCAGCTTTATAGGAATCTTAGAGTCTTATAAGCTCAATTCAAAGATCTTTGTGTGATGCACATTCATTACAATGATTCCCTTGCTTTGCTGCATAGCAGTGGACCAGAATTCCCTCGGTTTTGAGTCTTGCCAACTTTGGCGCACGCGATATCTATTGTTACCCAAAAAATCGCGTGTGTTGTTTTTCTTCCAACAGCTATCTAACATGACAAAAAAAAAAATTCAAGACGCTTCGCTCGGCCCTCTCCCTGCTTTAGATGGATGTTGAAACTTGAGGTTTGCCTGTTTGGTGTAGTGCCTACAGCTGCCATAGGAAAGCATTTCCTTCTACTGCTTGTAGCTGCTGCTGCAGCTATGCGTAGTAGTAGTCTGCTTGGTTTGGTTGGTTCACTGGCTTCAGCCTTCTTCAGTGCGCGCGGAGACACGAAAGCGAAGCAACGGCAAGTCTAGAGAAGAAGGGGATACTAAGTTCTCACTACTCTACACTCAAAGCTGACTCGACTCCCAAATGAAGAAGGCCCCATGTGAACCCTAGTGAAAGCAACTTGTCACGCCCCTTTCAAACAAACTTCATGAGAAATGAAAAATCCTCATGAGCGAAGCGAGCTGCAAAATGGCTGCCAACAATAAACTCAAAAAGGTAAAAAAATGCAAATTCAAACCTAACCTAATTTATTCAAACTTCTTGAGCTTTAAAATGACTGTTGATCGAGCCTGCGTCAAAATTGGACTTTGAAACAATCTTTATTTTTTGCAGACTTGCTATCATTACGGCCTGGTGACTGTCAGTGATGGCAAATGTCGTCCGCAAACGACAAGACTGAAACTTTGCCCGGACCTTTTGGTGCTGCAACGGGAAGAGTTCATTTTTCCAGATGATGAAGATGGATATCCCGTTGACAACAAGGTAAACAAATCAGTCAGAATCAGCAGTCAGCATAGACAGATTTACCATTGGCAAATGTTGACTGATCGTAGACCAAGTTCACATTGTTAAGAAATTACCTGAAAATGTCTCATTTAGAAAGCGAACGAGACTTTTTAAAGAACATTTTCAACCTCTGTGATTTTCATTAATCCTTCCAAATCTGACCTTCATTCATGTCCTGCTTTAGTGTAAATGTTTGTTTGTCAAACTTTTTCCATCATTTTCACGAGATATTAGAGACGTTGAAAACTTTGCTGATTAGAACTTTCTCAATGATGTTGTTGGTCGACTAAGGCCTTTATTTTTTGCTTCTTCCCTCTCTGTTAATTTGCTTTATTTGTGGAACGTTGAGGGAATGCTGCTGCCTTCTGCATGTTTCTCTTTCATGTTCTTTCAGAGCTCTAATGAAAATGTTGGTGGCGTAAATTCTATGGTATGTATTGTTAGATTCTAGAGTCCCTTCTCGACAACGTTCCACTGATAAAGACAGTGGACGTTTTTGAAATTGCACCTCCAGTCCACCACTTGCCACTACTCCATTTGTTAGAATACAGTCTAGAAATTCCTTTAAAGGATTTCAGTTCCCAGTGGTTGATGATTTTCAAACACTGTGGGCCATAGTACACAATGCAATCAAATCAAAAAACCTGTAAATAGTTCCCTTGTCGCACATTATACACGTTGTACCTGAGCTCATAAAAGACGAATACCAATCAGTCAATAACTACTTACCAATGTAACTAATACATACATCACCAAGGTCAAATTTCTAGCAGGGGGGTACTTACCCCCCCTCTGGCATTTTGGTAGAGGGGGGGTACTTCCCCNCAGCTGCGTACTGTGAAACTACGTCGAACTTCAGATGGACAATTGGGGATCAGTATCAAAGGTGGTCGTGATCACAATTTGCCCATCTTAGTGTCAAAAGTCTGCCGATTCGAAGAGGACGATCACTTATACATCGGCGACGCCATCGTCAAAGTCAACGATAATTTTCTAACTTCTGTGACGCATGACGAGGCCATTAACATTTTGCGTAACGCAGGATCCGAAGTCACGCTAACTGTCAAACATTACAAATCTGCGGCACCATTTTTGCTGAAAAACGTTCGGCAATTCATTCCAGATGTGGACCAGGCCAGTTCCACTCCTTTAGGTAATGAAAATTCACAATGTTTGGAAATGTCTCAAAAGTTTCAATTTTGCCGCCAAAAAAAATTGTGAAAAAAACAGAATAAAATATCTCATTTTGGTGTAAAAAGTCAAAAAATGAGACATCTATGGTGACTTTTAATTTCCCCTTTTCAAGTCTGGCTCTGAATAGTAGGCCTCTCTATTGGTTTTCGACCTAGCTCCTAACCATGATCAATGGTTATTGGCTTATGGAGATTGCTGGTGATACTACCTATTATTTTTCCATAGATGGAAACCACGAGGGCAACGGTGTGGTCGACCATGGCCCTCCTCCTCCATTGCCAGGCTCTGTGGTTGCTGGAGGAGCTGGGAAAGCTGAAAAAGTGCCTGTTTTGGATTCACCTTGCTCAGTAGCCTCGGATGGTTCTTCAACCAATTGGAACGGAATCCCCAGAGTACGAAGGAAATGGATTGATGTAGTAGAAGGTAAAGCCCTTTGGCATTAATTATGTACTCAAAGGAAATTAGGTTAATGTTATTCCAATCCAAGCATCATTCCAAGTACAGCTACTGAATACACAACTTGTATCCTCGTGTAATCTGATAGTAATCTACCCTTTTAGACGACCATAAAATACAGTACCGGGTGTCCCTGTAAGTCTTGAATGGAAACTTTATTACGGAAAATCTCAAATTCGCAAAATTAGGAAAAAATTGGTCAAATTGAAGTGGGATTTGCACTGCTTCGCTAAACTTTCATGATTTTTCGTCTTTTGTGATTTTTTTGCTAAATCCCTATCCAAAACTTGTTGGGATACCCGGTATAAGAAAAGAAGCATGACACCAAAAAAATAATCCTAGAAAAGTTGTACTGCAGCATTACATATATCATTACAGTTCCCTTAATGATGGCATACATCACGCGATACATTTTTGGTACGGACAAGTTACGCCCAAACGCATTCGAAGTACGTGGCATGAATGGATCAAATACAGGCGTGATTCACATCAACGATTTGGCCGTATTGTCGCACTGGATCAAATTGATTGGAGACTACATTTCAGCCTTGACCAATCATAAGGGTGCCGTACTCAATCGCGGCTTCAAATCCGAGTCCGAACAAATTACGTACATGAGTTGGGTGGCGGAAGGGGTGTTGAATCGGAATCAACCATGGCAAAATTGGAAACCAAAGTTTTTTGCTTTGCGAGGCTCTGAAGTCCATATTTTCGAATCTCCACCGGTAAAGAAAATAGACATTTCCTTTTTAGAGAATTGCATTTTTCGTTCTCGCATAGTAACCAATAACCATGCAAAAACACAAATACTAATAACGCACAGGGTATAAAAATGTTTCTGTTCGTTTCAGATTGAAGTAAGTGATTGGAAACGTAGTGTACAGGTGTATCCAATACATCAAGCCATGTTTCGTGTGATCAAAGAAAGCGAAACCGTGGATGAGCGCGGACATTGTTTCCTATTACAAACCGTGGGTCGTGAATCTCGATACTTTTCCATGGAAACTCGTCAGGACCTTTTGAGGCTGGAATCAGCTTGGCATCGAGCGGTTTGCCAATCTGTCAGTGGACTCAAAAAGCAGACCTTTCATGTGGTCTACAAAAATGTCCCTGGAGCTCTGACTTTGGATTGGACTGACGGATTCTTACTCAAACCTTTTGCCTCGCCTACTTACGCATTTACCTACAGCTTTTCCCAATTGAAAGGTTCCTCAGATGATGGAAATGCGACGCTGACTCTAAACTTTCAGGATCCAGTGGGAAGCAATAACTTTGTTGAACAAGTAAGTAGTAAAATAAGTCTCACTTGAATTTTCATTCCAAAAATTTAAAAATGTTACGAAAGCCGAAAAAAATCGTGAAAGTTTGTTTACATAGTGCAGATCTTCCTTCAATTTAACGATTTTTTTTTTCTAATTTTGTCAAGTTTGAGATTTTCACAACGAGCCGTAGGA